>JAODUH010033200.1:0-22104 GCA_027564835.1 Typhlichthys subterraneus
CGCCCCTCCGCCTTGCAGTTGAGGGTGGCCGGCTCCCCCTTGGAGACGATCAGGTCAGAGGGGTGCTCCGCGATGCGGGGGGGAGAGTCCTCCTGGCGCAGACGGGATCCTGTGTGGAGAACAGGTGAGATTGGCTGTGAGGGACTGGAGACGTCTGGAGGGGGGGGATGGTAATGTGGGACTCTATGTCTAGTCACGGGTAACTTTAACTGCAGTTAAAAAGGTACAGTCATTCTCGAGAACGCTTGCTAAATCCAAACTCAAATCAAAACAAAAACTATAAAAGATTTTGAATTAAAGTCAGTGATTCTGTAGAAAGATTGCTTATATTTGTAACTGGATCAAAACAAAACACCACTCCATCCAATGCCATTGGGTGCTCCTTCAGAAGCTCCGCCCCCACATTTGAAATGCATTACGAGGGCTGGGAAAGTGAAGTGCGCTATGGTCTGCACCACTTTGTATGTGTTCCCATTTACAGAGCCAGGGCTGTGTATTGTTTTTACAGCACACACAGAACAGAACAAGAGGACCAGACAGAGATATTTGCTGAATTTTACAAAAAGTGTATTATCAAAACATCACTGACATCTAAACCCCTTTTACACTAAATGACTAAAATATCTGATGAGTCAAGGAATAAGCCAAATTCTATTTGATCATTTTTTCAGCACCCGAGATATTTGGAATATTTGACTAAAGTATAATTGCTTACAATCATTTAATATACCTTTAAGTACAGTAGCATAGTGGTTTCAAATGCTTTGAACCCTGGCCACCAACATAGCTTGTTTGTTCATCCAAGGGATGCTACACAAAAAGTAACATTTTATATTAATAAGATAGTGGACTGCACCGCTGGTAGTGGATAATGCTGTGTATTATGATGTGACACCATTCAAATGTGAATTCAGCAATTGTAAGATAATACACTTTTTGTCAAATTCAGCTAATATCTCTTCATACTGCCCGTTCTGTGTGTGTGCTGAAAAAAAAAAGATTTGGTAGCCCCAGCTCTGTAAATGGAACACAAACTAAGTGGTGAAGACCGCACCACACAACAATGGCCCAGCCTTGGCAAAGCGTGTCCAATGTCTTAGCAGGAGATTCTGAGGGAGCAGCATATGGAATTCAAGGTCTTTTTGTGTTGATCCAGTTCAAATATCAACAACCCTTCTCCATCATTGCTGACTCCATCTTTAAGAAACTGTTTTTATTGCATTTTAGATCATCCAAACATTATTGCTTGACACTATCAAGCAATAATGCTCTAATGCATTGAGCTCATGTATATCTCCTAATAGAGACCTTATGTAAGAGAAACCTCATGGAACATATTATTTTAGATGAGAAAACAAGTGCTGCTAAAAGACTTTTTTTAAACTGAGTGAAGCCTTCTATTAATAAAATTACAAAAGGTACAAGTCCGTAAAGTAAAGTAAGGACAGCTATTCAATGCTTTAACTACTTCACAGTCTATAGTCATTATTTCACAGAACAAAGAACAGAAAAAAAGAAGCAAAAGCAAACTAAAATTAAGATAATTGGGTTAAAAGAATAAAGAATTATGAGAAGAAAGCCACTGACTATGCTATGCTAAGGACAGTGTGGCCAAAAGTAGCACCAAAGAGCATACCATCCAATGCTATCTCAGGCCAGTCGTCTGTGGCTGTCAAACCTGCTTTACATGCAAATTGGCTTCCTGTTGTTAAATCCCGAAGGGTGAAACATGGTGGTTATGAATGCACTATGTGTATCTCCCAGCATAGTCCTTTGGAGCCCTTTCAGCGCCAATTAAAGAGAGCGTGTTGTAATTGGAAGCACAGGCTCGCAATTAATTTTGCCAGCATCCCGTGAACTTGCCATGCCGCCTCATACTGGTGCCCTCTGCCCATCCCCCACGCCAATGAAAACCAGTGCTGAGAGTGCATTTTCCGATAGTCCCCACAGATTTAAGGGGAAGTCAGCATTATAAGTGACAGTTCCATGCCAAGATTAATCACTTTAACATAAATGCATACAGCAGACAATAAGTAATTCATGAATCCAACATTGGAAACCCATAACACAAGACTCGCTTTTTCCTAATGCTTTCAGGCCATACTTCACCAATATTTTCCAGGTTCCCTGTACTGTACAATTGACTACTAGTATTTTAAAAACTATCTGGAACTGAATTAAATGTAAGTGCAAAGATGGAAAGAATGTCTGAGAGACAGTGAACATGTAACACAAACTGACAGGGAAAAAAAGTGTGCCTTGAGCAAAGACAAATCTCAATATTTCCTTATCAGCAGTGAATATGATCTATGTACAAACATCTTGATTTCCTAGAGCTTTCGTAGAGCTGTAAGAGATATGCCTACAGTAGACTACTGCTGGGCTAACCAACCCGTTTGTAACCTATACTCATCAGAAGGCTTTGATCCTATAAGCTAAACAGGCCCAGTGATTTTGTCAGGCGGTGCATGGTTATTTACACCCCTCTATAGGCTGGCATAGCCAAGACCCGCGCTACCACAGCAGATGCCTTGTTATAGCACCACTACCGCTATACTTCAGCACAGAGCACAGGCTAATATGTTTTATTAAAGAGGACTTTGAAGAGCTCCACCGCTATCTGCTCTACCCATTCCCTCTTGATTTAGCTAGCTCCTCTCTAATTTGGATCCGACTGCAGTTTTGGATTTTTCGTGGGGAGAACCATTAACTATTTAGATGTGGCCCGCTGTGACGAAGGCTGCACAGCAGATATTATTTGATGTTTGATCACCGTTGTTGCTGCAGATGATTACAGCTGAGAACGAGAACACACGATGCAGCATGAAATGTTTTCTGTGAGAGACTTTAACACTAGCACATGGTCACCACATGGTTCATGTTATAGGTCAAATGCGGACTGTCTTGAATAGATGTTTTTCACAGTGACATGAAAGTGCTACCATATGGGTACACCTTCTTCCTGTCTAGTCTACAAACAGATTGTTTTTTATTTTTTCACACAACTCTGAGTTTATGTGGCTGATTAGACTGTCAGTTTAAATTTACAGTACAATGCAAAATGTCCACCTAGACAGCTGAGAACAAGTCTAATCAGCCACCTTATCTGACACACCTGTGTGGAAAGGGATTAAACATTTAATTTAGACAGGATGAGGAAAAAGGGTACCCCTCTTCGGTACTTCCAGGGCCCCACTTCCCTATTGCGACACACTTAAGATGGTTTAACGTTGCACATTGCCTTAAGAATCTGTTAGCTATGACAGACTTACGGAGGTGGCCTGTTTCCCGAAGCAGCACGTAACTTGCTTGTTAATAAAGAGAATATTTAACTACGTGTTACGGGAGGTATCCAAGGTAGCATACTATTAAATTAATTTGCAGAATGTAAATAGCTTACATGTTGATTAGGTGTATTTCACTCAACAAGATTGATAGCATAACTAGATATTATGTATACTTACATTATACTAGCCTATAGGTGAAAAAAATGTGTAATACCCAAAAACTGCTCTTTTCATGTGGCCTATAGGCAATTTGAAGATACGAAAAGGTTTAACATATATCCAAATATCCTTACTGTTTGGTCAAGTTTGTGTTACCCACATCTTGACTAATATGCCTATACATCTTCTTCTAATCTATCCAAAAATAAAAGGCACAAAAATTGCAAACAGTGGCAACTGCTGGTAGGAAAAACATAAATAATACTGATCACATCAAATACAGTAGTCAAATCTGCATATGGAATATATAATGATGTCGTTTAGTATGGCACTTTCTGTAATGGTGTCCGATCAATATAACAATTGATGTATGTTGTTATAATATTTGCTGTTTATCGATACACTAAAAAGTAATAAAGCCAACAGTAAAGTGAAAATACATATGTAATACTTAAATTCAGCACGAATCAAACACAGAAATTAAGGCATTCTGGGGAAAGGGGCGGGATAGAGCCATACCTTGAGAGGTGAGATGTTTACATTTCTCTCAGTGAAGTTCAGCAAGTTGAAAAGAAAACGGCTTTAATATTTTCTCATAAAGCACATTATTGTTTTACACATTCAGTCCCTTCACCTTACCTCATCATACCTGCCTTATAAAAATGAGTGAATATTAGCTCATGCCTGTTGTTTACATTTTGCATGTTTAACATTGAAGTTCATATCCATTCACCGTGGGATAAATAAATTGTTAATAGCTTTTAGCCATAATTTATTTTCGTTTTCATTAGTTGTTGATTTTAGTCGAGGAAGGCGCTGTTTTACAAAAACAGCTACGGTCCTCTTACGATGAACTAACGAGTGGTCCAGAGCCCTCGTTAATTAATGATGAATTTAACGTGGCACATAAACAGTTATGCTTTAGGGAAAATAAAAAAATAAGCTGATAAAATAACGTGGCACTTAAGTATTGTATGTATTCAAGGTGAACAGAAAGAACAGAAACTATATGCATGATGTCACTACCAGCCAGTGCTAAGTAGTAGTGGGCTGTTTACATGTGCTAAATAATTTAATTAACACTCTCACCTAACAGCAAATGTAACAGCCTTGATATTACATGTCGGCTTCTTCCGCTAACAGTCTGTCACGTGTCTTCTGTGGAACTCGGCTGTGTCTAATTCATGGCATTACGCACACACAAGAACCGCTACTGACACCTACTGGTGGACATAAATTAAATGTATATACCAACAGAAAATAACACAGTTGAGTATTGTTTATTCATTTGACTGTGATTTCTTGTTTGTATGAAGGCTAAAAGATGAACATTTATTTGTACCTATTAATTTCAAAAATATTATAGTTTTATAGGAGGAGATTTCAAATGCATTTTTCTGAAGTTTGTAAGTACAACATTGTGGGTGTTCTTAGCAATATAGCTGACGCTTATATTGTTTATATCGATATCGGAATTATATTTTATCAACCGAAATTAAGAAATATATTGTGATATACATTTTGGCCATATCGTCCAGCCCTATATAAGAACGGTACAAAATCTGGACAAAACAATTGCAACTTGCGCAAATAAGTGAATTGGCGTTAGTACGGTGACGTCATCTGGAGCCGTACTTTTCTCCACCAGTCACACAAAGCCTCGCTCCGACTTACCTACAACTAGAAACTAGCCAGTTTTAGCCATTTGCTAGAGGGACACATTATGAGCAATATAATGTGTGCATGTATAACATCAATTCCGATAAATAGCGACGGCGCATGTAAACACCACCCGATTAGGTGAAATTACATGTAAACAGGTAACGCAAAATCATCAATCGGAGAAATTCCATTCGGAAAGACAAAAGTGTCCATGTTAACCCAGCTAGTGAAAAATCAGTTAATGGATGTAGCAGAACTGAGCTGTCTTCGTTGCTTGTCAGTGTCAGTCAAAATGTGTACATGTGTGTACATGTACGTTTCTATACGAATCCCTATACAAACATCCTGTAGCCCTAGTTATTTCAAGTCCATTACCCCTTACCACGGTGGTAGAGACATAGACAGGATTACTGTCATGGCACAAACAGCCCTTTGACATGTCTACAGGTGTCAGTGACTTAAGCTCCTTCCTCCGCCACAGCCCCCCAAGACGTAAAAAATTTAAAAAACATGACATACATATAAGAGTTGAGCATATGCACTTTGCTTGTAATGTACCCACACTGCACTTAGAAGCTGCTCCTGGATTTCGTTCTTCCTTGCTACTATAAGTTCTCCAACCCATCTTGCTATTTTCAAAGCAGTGCTACTTCTTTCAACTGCCCTCTCGCCTATCCCCCCCGGCTCACACCACATAGAGAATTGTGAGATGAGCTAATGTGATCCACAGCCTCTGCAATGGGAAGCAGGGAATTCTGCTGCACATATCTGATCGATCAGCGCCCCGGGCAAGATGCTCTCTCTCGCTCGGCTTCTACACCCCCCCAAATCCACACACACACACACACACACACAAACACACACTTTATTCACTTTTCAGCATGGCATGAGCTTGAGGGAGTCTTTGCTCACTGTGGAGTTAATTAAAAATAATAAGAAAAAAAACCTACCATGTTTGTGAATATCTTACCCTCTTACCCCTGAAACATATATTTCTGTAACGATCAACACATCACCGAGGCTGCAATGCAGTATTCATTCCCGAGCCATCTACACATCTTCCACCAGGATCAGACAATAACCTATCTGTACTCCTGACCATTGGAAATATCCCAGTAGGCCTACACTTGGAATATCTGGGATATAAAGCAGTTGTGTACCCTATGCTGTTTTTAAAATATTCACACAATGAACAAAATTCTACATTAACGCTACCGGCTCCATATTGATTTATGTATATCTTGGGGCAAAATAATAATATGACCCAAACACCCTGATTTAATGTAGTGTCAATCTACTGTATATTTGGCTATACTGCTGATTGACACAGTAAAGTGCATGATGTTTTGGTGCGCAGACCACCCTAACAACACATCACTGACAAACACCTAGGCGTTTATGTACAGACCGATAAGATACTACTGTATGCGTGTGTGTGTGTGTGTGTGTGGTGTCAAAAGGTCCATCATGTCTCCAAGGCAACCCAAGGAGAGAAGCCTCAGGTTAGAAGAGTGTGAGGCAGAGGGTCAGCTTCTCTCTAATAGCAAGTGTATACTTTGCTATTAATAACTAGTTTACCCCAAAGGCAAAATCAATTTACATCCACAAAAAGGGTGAGAAAACACTGTACATGAGAGAGGGAGAATGTGGACTGTTGGATAAACCGAGTACTATCATCTGTAAACATTGATTCATTTAAATGGAATATAGCCATCATGTATCTCTCTCACTGCACTTTCATGTATGTGATCACCTGCCCTTGACCCCAGAGAACCATAAAGGAAGGGTGTACTTCCTTTATGGTTGCCTATCAGTTATAATGGCATGGTTCATAACACAACCTCACTGATAGCAACGTACCACTCTGCTGACTCTTCAAAAGTATCGTATAATGTAGTTGAACGGGCATGTGAAAAGCTTTAAGCGTTGAGTATAGTCAAATGTGGTGTAAACCATACAGCTATACTGTAAAAAGCTTTTTACTTTTTAGATATAAACCCCACACTGAGAACACCTATACTCATCATTCGTGTCATGTACTGTTTCATAAGGTGAACCACATTCATGGTAGAGTAAATGTATGATGAAGGGGACATCTCCACCATAAAGAGGATCAAGGTCTGATCATCTCATAAAGGCAGGTACTAAAAGTTAACGCATCAAAAGGTGTTCTGTGGAACCGGGCCAGATCATGACGCCCTACTGTACAGCACAATACATCAGATCTCCAGCAGAACTACAGGAAAGATACTGGACACGGGTCCGCCATAAGGACGGCCACTCCTGATCGCCGGGGCTATTTAATCTGCGATTAAGGGACTTTAAAGGGATTTATGGCCGAGATAAGAGCAGAGGGCTGCTCCCTCGAGATGAGGTAGCCAGGCCAAAGGCTGGAGCCACGCCTGCTCGAAACGCGGTCCTGGCCAATTAAATGGGCATTGTGCAGTAGAAATACCACTGTTCTGCTGACTGAATAAATGTGAAGATATAAGGGAGATAACAGGGGAGAGAGCGAGCGAGAGAGAGAGAGAGAGAGAGAGAGAGAGAGAGAGAGAGAGAGAGAGAGAGAGAGAGAGAGAGAGAGAGAGAGAGAGAAGCAGGTACCATGCTGCTGATCCGATGGCATTAGCAGAAACGTGAAGCAGAATCTTTACGCCATTTCCACTACAGGATACCGCCCAGGAATGCATTGCATGAATGACTGCCAGTTGCCTTAGATCAGACCTGTTTTGAATGTTACACAAGGCTATCCCTTACACTCCTAAGTGGCAGGATTAAAGCATTGTGTGCGTGCGTGCATGAGAGAGAGAGAGAGAGAGAGAGTGTGTGTGTGTGTATGGATAGACGGAGGAGGGGGATGATAGATATCTTTATGGCGTCTCTCCTTTCTCATCTCCTCGTGTCCATTTACCAAACAGACTGGGGTACTGTTACTGCACTGATACTAACATAGCACAATAGCACATTAGAACAAATATAGCATTGCCCCCCCCCCCAACCATCCTTATCACTGTTTCACCGTTTGTTCCTCAGATGTAAATGCACCTTCTGTACCTACGGGCTCACACACTGACAGCTAGATACTGCACAAACACAGACAATTTAATGGAAGTGCGTTTATTTGGCAGTTTAGCCGCAATTGTTGTCACATAACACCATTTCTATTGGCATTTGATTGACATGGCATCTCCAAAAACATTACGCCGGTGAGTCTCACAGAGGCTCCCTGCAATTCATTGCTATTCCGGGTTTCTCCCTTTGGTGGATGCTGGACAAAGCACAGTGACAGAGAGGCAGTGCTGAGGCGAAAGGAAGTATAAACAAGTGAGCCCAGTACCTTGTGTATGGGCCACAAGGTGCCATCTTAGGCTCAGAGGCTCTGGCATAATCACTATAAGTCATCGGGAGAGGACCCTGTGGACCCGGTTTGTAGGCCTGCAGCGTTCGCTGGCTCTGTCAGCTGGGAAACACATCCCCCTTGAATCTCCCCTGGCGATGGAGGCCGGGTCGGCTCTGAGAGAACCCGGCTATAGTGGTCCTTAGGGAGGCTGGGGCCCATCCTGCGCTGGGGCCCCCATCTGGAGCTAAGACAATAGGAGCAGTATATCCCCTTCTGCTCCAGGCTTCTTTCAAACCAGCCCTGGTAGCACATGCAGAATGACACAACGTAGCGTCTAGATAGTGACTGTAAAGACACCTAATCCAGCCGCAGCTGCCGATAATAGTACACACAATTAACAGAATAACAAAACCATTAGGCATTTATTTGACTTTTACTCAACCAGTAGGGAGAAGGAACTATTTCCAAAATCCAAATTAAAACATTGGACTCCACAATGGAAATTTGGATATCGTAAAAAAGTTGACTACTTAACTACACATTGCATATAAAATTAAACGTAATAATGATAGCCTTCTACGGTAAATGCTGCCACAATTTAGGTCTTTACCAACCATTTATTTCTTTGTGCGGGCTAATATACTGTAGATATAAATACATATGATTTCATTTATAGTACCATCTGCTCAAAACTATTAGACGATGTCACCCTGAAATTACAGTGAAAACTATAAACTCTATAATGACTTTTGAAAAGATACTCAGGAGACCCAACTGAGTTGTAGCTGCTGCAGATGTCTATCTGTTCCAATGAATGTCATTAAACACAAATGAAAGCTGTCAAACTGCAGAAGGCCACAAGGGCAGAATGTATTGCTGCAGGATGAACACAGTACCCTTGCTTTTATTGTATTATTTGCTTTCCCTGAGACGGGAGGGCATATCTGGAGTGGAGCAACTTAGCAGCTTGTTATGAGGCAGCCTGTCAGAATCACTGTGGAGAACCGGCAGATGGGTCCAACAGAGCCGGATGTAGCCTACAGTAAGCAAAGTGTCGTTGGGCCGGTCTGTCAAGCTGTCTCTGCCTATATTTCCATCAGTCTGCAGTGCACTTCTGTGTATCCGTTTTCACTAGCCTGTTAGCATAACGATAAGGTGCATTATGTACCATTATGACTGTAAGAGGCTAACCAGCTCCTTCCTCTGGAAAGACAGAAGGGTGTCACTCACACTGAGCCCAGAAGGGAGCTGTAATTAACACAGAGCCCAGGCACAAGACTTTAGACCCCAGATAGGGCAGATACTGTACACTGCACAGCCAGGGCTGTAAATTATTGGTTGCCCCCCTCCCCCATCTGGGTGGGGGGGTTTAGAAAGGAAGCACAAAAGAGTGGGCAATTAGGTCCTGTTTTTGTTTTCCAGCATTGCCAATTTTTAATGAGGTTTGACCGGTGCGATCGCAGTGATACATCAAAGCAGCCCACGGCAGCAGGAACCGAGAGGCATGGAGTAATTGAATATGCTGGTACATTTATTTCCCAACAGGGGATAGCTGCCGTCTCACTGCCGATTTCTCCTTTTGTGAGAGCCGTTCGATGGCGAACCCTCCAGAGGTTCTTAAAAGTCCATTTCAGCACGACAAGTTGTTTACCACTTGGAAAAGCAAATATAGCGTTCAAACTCTAAATGAGGTAAACACACACGTAGGACACTTCCTGCTGGAATGTGAATTTCCTTCATCAGCGCGGATTTCACCGCATGTTCGGAATACTGTGGCGCAGTGGTGCGGCAGCTGGCTCTGCACAGAACTGTACACCGCTCCTCCCAAGGTCACACTAAGGGCTGACTGCGGTGTTTGTGTTCCTGTGACCGGGCATGAGGGGATTGCGATGAGGTGGGGAGGTGGGGAAGGGGGGGGGGGTCCTGGAAGGCTCTACCACTACGCTCAGCTGGCACAGGGCTGCCACGGAGAGAGAGGGAGCACGGCATTTGGGCCCGGCGCCAACGAAAAGCAGAGCTCTGAAGGCTTGCCAAAAGTGAATTGAGGCGGGCACGGCCAAAAAACACCTAATGCTTTTTAAATGCTATTTAGTTGATGGCAGTGGCTGATACCGGCGTACTGTTGGGGCCGCTTCATATTTCAGACGGTCTCTGCCGAGCCGATGACCTTAACGACTCACGCAGGACATTCCGAATATTCAGATTAAATCTCAAACAGCTGGGTGCTGAAAAGGAATGTCAGTGCTAGCGTTTGGTCAAGGATACAGCAGTAATGTTCAAGTGAGGAACCTCATCACATTTGCTTTAAGTGCCACATGGGTAAAAGGTAGGGTCAGCGATTGTAAGTCAATACGCTCTTTTGTCAAATCCAGCAAATCTCTACTCAGTCTGCTAGTTGCATTCTCTTTGTGTGTGCTGAAAAAGTAAGATGGTGTTTCTACACAGCCCTGACTGTAACTGAGAACACAAACAAAGTGGTGTAGATCACACCACAATATGTACTATACTGGTAGGCATCAGGATATCATTATTCAATCACATTGGGGCTCCCACATGTCATTCTGGAGAAATCTTTTTAATATTTGAAGTCAAATTAAAACATACACTTCTCCCTTCAATGCCATAGGGTGCTCCCTCAGAAGCTCCGCCCCACACATTGCACATGCACTGCAACGGTTAGGATATTGTTCCTGAGTGTGGTCTGCACCACTTTGTGTTTGTATTTGAGAATGGTAAGAGAGCGGCCTGTGAGAATATATTTGGTGAATGTGACAAAAGCGTACTGTCTTGCACAAGCGCTGACTCGACCTTTAAGACCTGGTGGAGTCAGCGCTTCCTGTGGCACAAATCTCAGAGACAGCAGCCATGGGTGTGTTGTGTGGGGCATGGCCCGCGTCCAGCCTAATGGAACACACATCGCCCCAGACTGGCCTGGAAAAATGAGGGGAACAAGGGCGGGGTGCAAAGCACGCCATGTGATGCTCAGTAAATATTTGATCAGAATTAATGAAGGGGCAATGCCTGCCAAGACGGCCTTGTAGACGTCCACAGATGTAGGAGTGTGCCCGGTTTGGCAATGGAGAGACATTTCCTTCTCCAGATGACTACTAGCAAGCGTGTCCAACACCCACTTAGTGCGGGCTCAGATTATACAGTACCAACTGTCCAGGAACACTGCATTTAGCCAAACATTAGCAATAGCGACGACGCATGACTTGATTCCACACATTTCTCACCTACTTGTTTACGCATGAATTGCCAAAATGCTACCAGGCATCGGACCGACATCCCAGACCTGTTTTCTTCCAGGGAGTAGATACGGTAGGCAAGGTCCTTGAATTGAAGCTGTGTAAAGTGATGATAATGGCATGTCCGCTAGAAGGATATTCTGTCCAAGTGTAACTAATCATTCTCATTTATCTTCTTTGACCTCATGTCCAGTTTGTGGTCCCCTGTACTTTTTTCTATATTACAAGGTATATAATTGTAAAGTTTTAATATAAGATAATAATAATAGAGTATCATTAAAGTCAAAAGGTTCCTGCCAATGAGCACTTAACCGACATACTTGCAAGATGAAATAAGATAAATTAGGAATGATGTTTCTAAAACTATAAAAGCCTACTTGGGGAGGCCAAGGGAATGTCTGGTAAAACCAAAGGATCTTCCACATGCCCAAAGTGTGGCCATTGATATAATTAAATGAGAGAGGTAAATAGTTTGCTGTGATTGTAGAACATAATGAGCAGGGATAAACACAGGCTGTCATAACTGAACGCCATAAAGAAATGCAACTGTCAGGTTGAACAGTATTCATAGAGCCCTGACATTTCCCAATATTGCATCAGCTAAGACTAGTGTACTAGTATAAAGGAGGTTTTCTGGCAGACATAATTCATTCTGCTGCTTTTGATTCTCAATTAATGGTGGAGAAACACACAAAGCAGTCAACTGTTCACGTACAGTACGTCTTACACAAAGGAAAAGGGTGGAGGAGAATGGCTGAAGGAAAACATTATATGATAGTGGAACTCTGAAGTATTGTGTCCTGTAGCAAGCACCGCTGCTGTTTCTGAAATGGCTGTCTGCGTGCTTGTGTGTGAATTAGGAACTGGCCTTCAGAATGAGGCGGAGAGCAAAACGAAATCATTACATTACACTAATTAGATTATAAGAGTAATATCTTACCTAAATAGAGGAAGTGTGACAAAAAACATCTGTGCAACTTTTTCAATGCTAAATGCATTAATGCTGTTCAAAAGGTTACAGTCGCTTCCCTTGAGCAAACACATTACTAGCAGCCGTGTGTACACCTACTTATCTACACTAAAGCTATTTGAAACATTACCATTGAGAGTTATGGTGTTTCTGTTCAACTGGGGTATCATACTTAAGCAACGTGTCATCCATTTGCAAAGGAGAGATAGGGGTGCTAACATATCTGGTTCTCACCATGGTTACAGCTTAATGGTGGGAGCTCCATCAAGAGCAGACATACAGAACGGAATTTCAAGGTCACATCCTGTTTTCATGTTTTCTAGTGCTTCCCCCATTTAATAGACCACGGTCCCCCTTTTATATCACTATATTGTGTGCGACCGAAAGAACCGCTGAAGATTAAGATGCTGATGGTTGCTCTGGGTTGGAGTTCCACCCATGATGTGTGGAGATACAAAACACATCCATCACATTGCTTGGACTGAAGATTGACGCCTCAATGTGCAGAGTAAGTGGGGGGAAATGTGTGAAGGCGTCAAGGTCATTCAACTCAGAATGAGGGAGGAAGGTTTATCAACAGAGGAAACCTTGAGAAAGTATGCAAAAAGATAAGGGGGAGGGGGGTGCTGAATCACATTACTCAACTAATTAGAAGGCTCTTTTAACTGCTAATTTCATTCTATTCTTCTCAATGGCTCTAATGGTATTTTCCCCTGTCACTTCTAACCAAAGACAGCTTTAGCATTTGAAAAGTGTAGCCAGGCTTGCAATGAGAGGAGGGCGGGAGGAGGCCTAAATCCAACTAGAAAGAAACGGAAAAGAAGGAAAGGAAGGAAAAACCGGAGGACAGGGAGTGCTGAATGCCATCCCTCCGCCTCAGACACGGTTGGGGGGGAAGTGAATGTGAGGGAGGTCTGAGCTCTTTTTAAATGCACAGGACAGAGAGACAGAGTGAGTAACATGGCGTCTCCACCACAGAAGAAGACGGGCCCAAGGCAAGGCCTTGTGGGAGCTGCTGCTGCTGAGTAGGCAGTATTTAGACACATATGGGCGATGCTGGCAGGACCTGACCCAAGCCAAGCCAAACCAAACCAGCAGGCCTACACTGAAGCTTCTGACCAGGACTTCTCATATACTCAGCACCCTCCCTCCCAGATGTCCACCGCAATAACAAGAAGAGCAAACAGGCCTGCCCTTGCCTCCGTCCCACCTCCACCTCCACAGCCAGCACATTCTGCCCACCAGGGAGGAGGAGGAGGAGGAGGCGTATTCCCCGAGCTGGCGTCCGTCCCGTGCACTGTGCACATTTGACTGCTCTGTCCTCCCACTTTCGTCCTCCCCACCTCCCCCCCAATTCCACACCCCAGGGCAGCCTTTGTGTACCGCATCTCCCCAGCACACACGCACACACACCAACTGCCTTACACTCTCCCCGTTGAGGCGGCACAATACAGGGTGTTCCTGCGTGTCGGTCCACTTTCTCCATGAAAGGCCCAGTGCTGACCAGTCACAAGAGAAGAAGGCAAGCCTTAAAGAACGATATGGGCCACAACATTAAGCAGGGGGGGGACGGGGGGAAGGGCTGTCAGGGCTTGACTCTGTCTCTATTATGCCGTGACTCTCTCTCGCCACTATATCACGGCAGCGGGGAGGGATTGTAACTGTGGTGAGTGTATGAGATGTGGACATGTACATTTACACCACGTCCGCTGTGAAATGGGCAGTGGCATTATTGCCTCTTGCATGTTTCATCACGACTTGGAGACGTGGTGATGCACTTTGTGTACTGTCTACCAGTAAAGGCTTTGTCATACTGTTTACTGTGGCACATTGAGTCAGCGGCCAGGATGCACATTTGACTCATTTACCAAATGTTTATTTTTATACCTGAATTTAATTACCTGAAACATCACTATATTGTTCTATGATCCATTACCGTGATGTACTGTCAAATTGCATAACGCCATGGAAAAAATAAGGTGTGGGCCATACCACCCACACACACCTAGCCACAACACTGTTGTGTGCTATTAAAGTATTCCTTTGGCCTTAGACAGAGCACAGTGGAGGACACCACTCAACCAATCAGGACACGCTATTTATCACCTCCACACAGACGGGCAATAGCTTATGTTAGTCCTTGCAGCAGTCAACTGTCAAAACAAGATGCGTTAACTACACTGAGTGACGCATGAGCTGTCTTGGCACGCCCACTGCCGCACTATCATCCATCAGTCAGCACGGCTGTAGACTAAACATCTTAGACTATGTTATGTTCTGAATTGGACAGAATCCTCCTTCTATTCTTACTCCAGAGGGGCTTAACTTGGTCTAGCCATACATGTTTAGAGCTCAGACAAGATGACACACCGGCAGGAAATGAGTCGGCTAATTAACACACACACGTATACGTTTAAAGGTAGGGTCATTCTCGAGGACATTCGCAAACTTCAAGCGCAAATCAATTAATCAATTAAGCATTGTTAAAGCTAGGATATTGCTGTGTGCAGTTTACACCACTTTGCTTGTGTTCCTATTTATGGAGCCAGGGTGCTCGCACAAAGAACGGTAAACTAGCGCACTGCGTGGAGAAATATTTAGTGAATTTGACAAAAAGCGTATTATCTTATAATCGCTAACTATACCTTTAATCTGTCATTTTAAACCCAACCACTTCTGACTTCCACAACAAGCCTGCAAACACTCCTGATTCAATCCTGAAGTATTTACAGTAGGTAACAATGTGAACAATTCCCCAGTTTCATGGAATTATCTGGACTACCAGTACCTACACTACATCCTCACATAACTGACACGCTTATCTGTCACACTGCAACCCCAGCAAATCGCAAAACTGTCAGATGTCAAAGTGGTCTGCTAATTAATCCGTTTAAAGAGCTCTTTCAGGCCCATTAAAGGAAGAGCAGTTAGGGAATAGCGCATCATTAAGAGTCACTGCCTAATTTATCCGCCCTCAAACAAACCACATTTAAATGTTGATACTCTACTGCTAATGACTTAGCCACAGTTCTCATGAACCCAAGATGATGCAAGCTGCCCTCTTGCATTTCCCTGTGCAGGTTCGCTGAGCTAAAGTGGTTTAAATCCTGGATCTCGAGGTGTGAACCCTACTTGATTGGGATTAGGATCAGATTAATGGTATTAGCAGAAGTTAAATAGAGATAAAGCTCCACAGGCACTGTCACCTCATATAGGTGTTTCATTTGTCACACGTCAGAAAGAGTACTGTTATAGAGCCACCCTTTACTTGCTCTTAGTCTGGGAAACAGCCTTGACTATAACTGCCTCATGACCCACCTTCGACGACCAACTCCCGGACCAAATGGGATGCTAAACCGTATACTGAGAAATTAGTTGGGAATCTTAACAGCAGTAGGGATGTTTGCAGGTCTTGTATCTGTTAAATGAGCAGGCTTTACTGCTTAAAAGAACCGGGACTGAAATTAGTGAATAGCACTGCACTAGCACCGTGCCTAAATTGTGTATCAATCAAGTCTTGTTAAAATGCTAACACAAAGTCTACTATACCCCACTTTAGGGCTGACCGATTTTGGAAAAAAAATCTAATTGGTCTATTTTCTGAGAGATATTGCGATTGCGATTTCATTTGCGATATTTTTTTAAAGTCAAGATATAAGATCAATATGTAACATATTTAAAACATGTTATGGAGCATTACCACATGAGATGGAATCAAAATATTAACTGTTCTATACTCAAATGAAAGATGAGAGCATAAAGATACAGAATGTATTTCTTTAAGCATAGATTTATTGCATTTTAGGACATGCGACATCAGTCCGTGCACCTTGGCAATGTTAGACTATTTATTATATGTGCTCAGTCACACCGAAATGGCATTTCAGCATCCCTAAAATAATAAAAAATAATTAGGATTATTAAATTATTAAATACACAGCCTGTTCATTGTTATACAGTGAAATTAGTGAATTAGCAGGCACTCTGTGTATTCTCATAAGACCCCCCAAATGTTTGCGCATATAAATAGCATGCTTTGCGATTTGCTAATCGCATTGGTTAAAATCGCAATTTTGGTTTGAAATCGATTAATCGTTCAGCCCTACCCCACTTCTTGATCGTGTTGACATGCTTACAGGGGTGTATCAGACATTCAGCACAAATATCTTATGTGACGTAGTCGTAGACGTGTGACTAATGGAGGAAAGAGGCTGTTGATAAAGAAAGATAGAGAGAGAGAGAGAGAGAGAGAGAGAGAGAGAGAGAGAGAGAGAGAGAGAGAGAACTCGCAACATTTGTTTGTGGGAAGGCTTTGATTTGTAGAGGAACTAATGCCTAGACCCAGAAGGAGCTAAACTATGACTAACATATTAAAAGGATGCACCTCATTATTTGTCATTATCATTTCAAACATGTTCTTTTAATTTGAAATCTATTGAATCATACTGTATTTACTATTCTGCCTTTAGTTATCTTGGGTTTATATTCATATCAAACAACATTGAGCTAAAGAAGACATTTGGGGTTCTAGGGTGCTGTAATGCAATCAATGGGCCTCATTCACCAATATCTTCCTAAGTTTCTTCTTAAATTTAACTGTAAGCACATTTAAAATATTTGGTAAAGCATTTCGCTTGTATAAATTCTCTGTGTATTAAGTTTATGTGTATTAAACCATTTTAATACAGCGGAAGGGATCATTAAAATAGCAGGTTTGCCTTTGTTGAGTCACACTTGTATAATTAACTACTCTCCCCTCCCTTCAGATAGATATGTGGGTCAGTAAAGAAACTCTAACGTGCCTCCAATGTGTGCTCAGGCCCGGGGAATGTGAAGGAAAGACGGCAAGACACAAAGACATGATTCACCTGTGGTCCCTGGTCATTAATTGGCTTTGGACCCTGTCGTGTTCTGTCATATCATCATGATGAAGGAGGTGGAAAGGCTCCACAATTTATCAGCACTTAAGAGTCAATTTGTCAAGACCTCAACTGCTAGGGGCTGCTGGGCCTGATAACAAGGCTCCAGTCTCACTGTCCTCCCCGCTACAGCACACACAGACACACACAGACAGGCGCACACATAGACAGGCAGGCACACACAGACAGGCGCGCACACAGACACAACTCAAACTGTTTATGGCACCACTAACACAACACACAGAGACATTTATTTCATCAGGGTGATGGCAATGCAATTTATTAACCATACAGCAAATCCCATTATCAGCCAGTCTCATCTCACAGAAGGAATTCAAAGTGTCAAGTGTAAAATAAAATGTTTGTCCACCTCCTCTTTATCAGAATGCTACTGTGCCTCTGAGATGAAAAAGGGCTCAGGAAGCACTTGGAGGCCACACAAGAGACAGATAACAACCATTTAGTGTACACCAGAGGAAGAGATCACGTGATAGCAGGCTGAGGTGTGCTGGCGACAAGTATCAATTTACAGCCTTCAGACGGTCTAAGTCAGAAATAAGCAAGCCACCACAAGTCTGACAAGGGCAAAGATCACACACACGCAATATATGGTGGTATTGTTAAAAGCTTAAAGTTGTAGTCAGTGATTGTAAGATACTACACTTTGTCAAATTCAGCAAATATCTCCTCACAGTCCACTATGATGTATCCACTACGAATAAAGTATTAATTTGGTGTTTCTACGCAGCCTATAAGAACACAAACAAAGTGGTGCAAACACCACACAACATTATCCTTGCCATGGCAATGTGTGTCCAATGTGAGGGGCGGAGCTTCTGAGGGAGCACCCTATGGCATCGAAGGGAGGTATTTATTTATTTTTTCACCGAGTTAGATTATCAATAGTCTTTCTCCAGAATTCTAGACTCCACCTGCAAGCTTTTATACAGTAGTGTGATATAAGGACAGGATAAGGAAGAATTTAGAAAAGGTTGGTATATTGGTTTGAAACTCAAAAGAGCTGACATTAATCCCCACTCCTTCCCCAAAACGGCCACCCACACTTGCATGTGTGCTACGGTATCCCACAAGGGGAAGACCTGTGGCACACCATAACATAATATTGAGGAATGTGCCTTTAATAATGTTCATTAGCAACACTAAACGTTTTTCACCAGTCCTAAAAGACGGTGAAGCAGCTAATGGGGAATACTTTGCTTGGCTAATTATACAGTGTGCTGTAATCTCCAGTGTCCAGGCCCAGGGCCGAGGCTCTGGAGCATCTGCTGCCCAGGTTGTCTCCATTAGCAGGACCCCATGCTCACACATTGTCCCACCAAACAGACAAGCCCAGTGCCGGGTGTAATTGGAGACCCCTGCATCTGAAGGACAACAGAGCAGCATTCCTGACGCAGTCCAGGCAGGGGTCCCTGGCCAGAGGAGCAAGTGAAGACACCATCATGATCCCCTTGCCCCTCACCTCTGACCTCCCCGGACACCCTACAGACCTCTGCTCAGGTGCTACACCGGTTGCCCCGGTGACGGCGGCTCTACACCAATCCATCCTGTCGTCGGCTTTATCTGTGGGCTTCCCTCAGTCTGTCAGCAGGCCTTTCTCTACGCCTTGATAGGTTCTTATGGTGTCTCGCTCTCCTCTTTCCCTGACTGTTTCCCTCTGTTCCACACACACACACACACACACACACACACACACACAAACACACACTGCAAGCTCCCTTTACCTCCACAGGAAATCATAGACACAATTCAGGAAGCCATTCAGGAAGCACAACAATAAAACTCCATATAGCGACGCCAACCAGCCCTCTCTGAATAATTCCCCTGACACAAATGTTCATAGAAGTCCTATATGCCAGTGTCATGTTAAAAACAATGGAAAAAAAATGGAAAATAAGCATGTTTAGTCATTTATGCACAATATTAATGTACCCTACATTCAACACTGTGTTCATAATATTGCTAGGTGTCATATTGCTCATACAGTTTAGTCACCTTAGAAATACCATGTGTTTACTGCAGGTACTGTATGAGAGTATACCATAGCAGGTTTAAACTTGAAAAGAATTACCTAACTACAGTAATACTTATAAGACATAGGTGTGTAATGCTACATGGCAGTACAAAAACTGTATGATGTTTACTCTCATACAGCAGATAAATATATTCAAATAGTTTTAACTCTTGAAAAGGAGCATATTTGCTAACTATAGTACAGTCACTAATTGACTACGCCTAACAGCTGCAGAGCCACTGCGAATTCCTACTAAAATACATTTCCAATTAAAATGAGAGGCACATTTTCAGGTAGTCCCTTTGTTGTGTCACTATTTCACAGATTTGGAACTATCTCATAGAAGGGTGGCATTCAGCGGCTTAACACATGAGCAACTGGCCTGGAAACTCCCAGCCTACTTGAAACAGTCTATGAAATCTACAAAGACATCTGTGCAAGGGTAAGAAAATAAAACATACGAACTAAGAATAATATAAATATAATTAGGAGAAAATAAGGCTAAGAGCCCAAACTGTGTGAGCCAGTAATCTGTCTAAATTACATAAATCATACAGTAAATTAACCAGGTTCAACAAGCAGTCTGAAAAATGTAGAATTAAAGCTATAAGAAGCTATATATAATAAGTTCTCTATATAGCCAACGGTTTTATGCATGAAGTTCGACTCAGCAATAAGGGTCATCCATGGCCAGAATCATGGCTAACATGGAAGCTTGTCTCCACAGGGGAGAGTGCTGTCTATATGAATGATTATAGCTGCTCTCTACTTTTCCCACATGGCCTCAGCACTTTATGTATGCTCAGCTCTTTAGTAAGGCATCCCTTCACCTTGACGGTTAACTTTCTTGGCCATAGGAGAACAATAAACATAGCTGTGTCAAAATACAGTATAGACTATGTGTTTCTAGTGTGAAAGCATTGCCTACTGTAGACTACGTGAAAACATTCCCCAAAATAGGATGAAGGCCCATGTCACTCAAAATGTGAAAACATTATTTTGTAAAATCTCAAAGAACAACATTATCTGTCTCATAGCCTAAGTTTGAAAGAAATTGAAACAAAGTATCAATAATACACTTCAGGCATAATTCATAAAATATTAAATGTGTTGGTGCTATGCATATTGCCTACCCTGGTGGGAAAATAACAGCACGAGATTACACGAGTATTTGCTTACCTGAGCACACATGGAGAATTCCTACCAAGAATACTATTCCAACAGAAGTGGGAGACATAATTCAATGTCCCTATATGAGAAAAAGTCGTGTGTATTCCAAATTATATAGAAAACAATTCTAGCATCAGCTCCGTCATAATCTTGGTTTGAAATATTTTAACAAGTTTATAATCCAGTGATTAAACATATAGATGTAGGCTATAATCGCAGTGTTTTGCTTGGTTGTTCAAAAATGCAATACGCGATTATTGTCCAATGGAGTTTGTCAGCTGCTCAGTTTTCTGCCTTTGTATGATTTTGAACAAGCCACATTTTAAAATAATAAAAAGTATCAAACGTATAATAAGCAACCAACGCTGTCGTTAACATTTGTAGCAGCAGTCAATTTAACTAGAATTATGGTTTAGTTGTAAACTATGCAAATAGAGCGCACTGTTTTATTATTTGATTTCATTCCGTCTCTGCCGAGCGCTCCAGAGCCAAAGACGAATCTTCATTCAAAACACTTAATTCCTTTGTGCTGTGCTATGAAAAAATTACCAAAACTTATGTCGCAAGAGTTTGCACGGAGTACAACCAACTTTACGGTCACTGTATTCCACGTTAAAATATATCTTTGCAGTTACATTATTTCAGTCCGGTTTTTAATCTGTCACTTGAGATCGGAAACTTTGTTCTCGTCCCCTTCGCTCCGTTACAACAGTCCCGTGTCCTTGTCGACAACTGACGGAAGATCATCCCAACTTTTCCATCACTTTTCCTGATTCAGTTGTGTCGCAACTCCGGATCCCTGTGCAGTCTGCGTCGTAGACCGCGGACCTCAGGCAAGGGGAATACAAATTCACAGCATTTCATTGACGAGAGCAGGAATGCCTCGTCAATTGGTGTACCATTCTACCCCCTCCATAGACTGAGCAATGTTCCCAGAGACGAGATTTAACCTCTTCCCTCCTGGATCACATTTAGCCTAGGCTATATCTGTAAACGAATTAAACAATATACATAGCCTATGCTATAGCATGTAAGTACACAAAGGCTCAGGTTATATTTGACTGTCTATTAGTAATTTCTACAGTCTTTTGTTTTCATAGAGGAATTGGACTAGCCTACTTACATTTGAATGTGCATTGCTTGTGCTGTAACATATTGGATGGTTGTTGTTTTTTTGACCCCTTTATTGTTATAATGTCTACTGAACAGTAAAAGGGAGGGTAATTGATTTAGAGTAGAATATATTGTATTATACTCTCTCTCTCTCTCTCGCTCTCTCTCTCTCTATCTCTCTCGCTCTCTCTCTCTCTCTCTCTC
>JAODUH010033211.1:0-22104 GCA_027564835.1 Typhlichthys subterraneus
AGTTCTGGCTCCTTCCCCCACAGTGAGGTGACGTTCCACGTCCCCAGAGCCAGCCTTTGCTGCCCGGGTCTGGTCCGCCGAGGTCCCTGACCTTCACTGCCACCCGTTTGACAGCGGACCCGACCCCTATGGTTCCTCCCATGAGTGGTGGGCCCATAGGATGAAGAGGAGGATGGTGCCACGTTGCTTCTTCAGCCCTCCCCTGAGACCACTTTGCCTTGGGAGACCCTACCAGAGCACAAGGCTCCAGACAACACAGCTCTCAGGATCATAGGGACACACAAACCTCTCCACCAGGTGATGGTTCCCGGAGAGGAGCCAGGAAATCACCAGAGTAAAATAATACCCTGCAGGCACGAGAGAGAACAGAGATTTCTCTTACTGTGAGCCAAATACATAAAAGTATGACATGATCTGTAACTAGGACACTCCACCTAACTGTAAAACTGTAACTTATTAGTCTGGACTTTGTTACAGAGGGGCCCCACCCACAGCATGTTAACGTAGAAGGATGAAAACATAAATAAAACAAGATAATATGGAAATCAGTGTGTTACGTGACTATAGAACTGTGTTTAAAAACAACAACAACAACAACAACCTTGTTTCTTCAGAGACACAGCTAAGCCTATAGCCCAGGCCTGGGCAAAGTCAGGCCCGGGGGCCGGATGCAGCTCTTTGAGACGTTCTACCCGGCCCGCCCGGTACATCAAACATAAAAATAATAATAATACAACATAAAATTACTCAACGAGCTCTGTGGAATGTTACTTTATTTACTACTGCGTAAAAGAAAACATAGTTAAAGTGAACTGTTACGTTTGATTATGAAAATGGTGTTGCATAGGAATTGCCTATATTCATAAATATGCAAGTTAACAAAGTTAGCTGTTTTGTGTTTTATTTTAAAATGTGTTAACAAAGTAACGTGGCCCGCAAAGTTCTCTGACGTTTTCAATTTGCTGTCTTTCTACGCTAAGCCCATTAGGCCTGCAGATAGCTGAGCTGGGGACTCTGTTGCTCTTATGGTGGACTGTGCTAAACACTGTCCCACATTCGGCTCTGTACACTGGGTGGTGTGTGTGTGTGTGTGTGTGTGTGTGTATGAGGGGAAGGGGGGGGGGGGGGGGGGGTACATCGGGCTCGAGGCCTGCGTGTCTTTGTTAGTCTTCATTCATACAGAGCAGGCTACAGCCTCTGAGTGACGCCCACACAAGCACAGCTGCTTAGAGGGGAGACTGCAGAACCTCTGTAGAACCACACCCAAACCATAGGCCCAAACACAGCTCAGATTCCATGAAGGGCTCGCTAGCTATCAACTACTGCTGCACATCAGTCACACACACCAACACTGTGGCCAAGATAATAATAATACATACTGGTAGAAAACATATATACTGTAACAGCCATGTAAGATCATACTTATTCTAAATGAGTAATAATTAAATAATTGCTTTAAAAACATTTCTTATCTTTAAGTCTTGCAGCCCCTGGCCCAGAGATGGGAACCATGTTTTATGGCAGGACTAGTAGCATGACACTGGTCTGGTCTGGCCCTGGGCTCTGGTACAGAACATCTCTGGAGACAACAGGCCACATTCCTATGTGTGGCTGGTCTGGTAAACATCATGGCATGGTAAGCACGGTCACATACACATTGATTTACATCAATATTTGAACCACATTAAATAACCCCTATGTGTCAGCATAACAGTGTTGGAAAAACCATGACACCTAATCTTAATCAAATATGCAGGACACACATCTTAAGCGAATGTTCATATTTGCATGTACATTGGTCAAAGTCAAATTAACTCTGTGGGGTCTATGGATATTGTTTTGACGTATTTTAATATGTTTGAGATTGCTTTTATACCACATACGTATACGTATGTTCACTATGACAGTATTTTTTTTTTTTTTTCAGTACATCACCATCTATAAGACCTGATCATTCTTTCTTCATGTTGACATCAGATCAGATATGAAAAATGTTGTATTCTTTACTATAAAAACACAAACATGTTCAATCAATCATTTTTAATTAGCCCACCGGTATATATTAATTAACAAACCAGAAATATATTTGATAAAGATATTGAGATTATAGGTTAGATATCAGATATCAGAGAAGTAAATAAAGTTGACATGGTTTTCTGCCTTCCTTGATGTCAGTCATGTTAAGATCATTGCATTTCACTGTGTGCATGACATTTTGGTTATATGAGTTGCCTAGAAACCATCCCTCCCAGCTCACCTGATGGGGAAGATGGCTTCCCATTAAATAAAGACTTCTGCAACAAGTGTTCCTAGTCATTTGTCATTTATTTAAGCCATTTAATATTGAAAATCACCTGTCTCTTAGTAGTCTTTTATAAATTTTTTTATTTAGGAAACCTTTTTTGCTCTCTGAAATGCTATAGCCAATCATTCAGACCGGTTTAATTTGTTCCCAAACGGATTGCTAATTTCCATCTGATGCTGCTCTGCCATTACATGATGGTTACTACAATGTCTCACAGGTCTTTCAGGAGAAAATGAATTTCCAAATAGACACCAGTGGCATTTCAGACAGCTCTGACAAAACGCCCATCTCACTCAAAGGCAAGACCAAAAACACACAGAGCCCTTGTTGAAATGTTTGCACACACACACGCACACACACACGCACACACACACAATAGTCATGGGCAGACACGCACGCACACACACACACAAATCATGGGCAGACAGACGCACACACACACACACACAATAGTCATGGGCAGACACGCAGACACACACGCACACACACAATAGTCATGGGCAGACACGCAGACACACACACACGCACACACACACACACACACACACGCAAATCATGGGCAGACACATGCACACACATACACACAATAGTCATGGGCAGACACACACACACACACAAAAACACCACACTCCTTAAAGCCTCTAGAATTTCACAATGACAATACAGTAATGGAAATTTTTCCAATCTCATATGGTTGGTTGCAACTGGTGTAATATTGTGTGTATTATCATGTGTGTGCGTGTGTGTTTGGTGCTATTCAAACAAACAAGACTGTGATCTGGAATTCTAAGCAATTAGTTTATCCTTGCTTTGAGGAAATACAAGCATGGATGGATTCATGACTGAATGTGTAGAATACAACTGAGCCTTAACCAGTGATTAATTATGGGAAACAATTTACCCTAATATAGCCTAGTAGCTCAGTATATCTTTAGATCTCTATAAACAATTTTTCCTCAAACAAATACAATTTCCCTTTAAAATTAAAACCATTTTTTTTTTATTTAATCTTAAGTCTATTTATTAAAGTCTGGGTGGCTTGTGTTTTAAAAAATTTGAAAAACCAAAAACTATATAAAATGTCTATGTTTCCTTTTTTCCTTGTTGGGATTGTCTAAACTTTATGTGTTTAGTGCAGTCAGGTTTAGTGGACCTGCTCCATCAGAGTAGAGCTAGCATTACCAGATAGTGCTTTTCTATGTTGTAACTTCATGCCTCAGATAAAGGTAAAGAGCCAATATAATTGTAAGATAATACATGTTTGGTCAAAACCAGAGAATATCTCCTCACGTTAGCTGGCCATTAGCCCAGTAGCTGCTCCATTATTTCTACTATATAAGGCTTCTACACAACACATCCCTGGCACTCTAAATGGGAACACAGAGTGAGGCAGACTGCACCGCACAACACTATCGCAACTTTGGCAAAGAGTTTCCAATATGTGGGGAGGAGCTTCTGAGGGAGCACCCTATGATTTTGAAGAGAGAGGTGTTTATGTTTTGATCATATTTTTCCATTATTTGCTCTTCTAATAAATTTTAATATAACCGATATACCGAAATATAGCCTTAATATTGCATCATCTAGCCTGTTAACCTCTGTGGGACCCGCCATTGTTGTTTGAGTTATTTTCAAGTCCCCTTCGTCAAACCTAAACAACCACGCCCCTAGTTAACAGTACGATGCTGATTGGCCACACACTATATGGACCGGCCTGAAACAATAATTTCCAAGGTCCCCAGACTGATTCTCGAGGCGAGGTCAACAGAAGTATTGAACCAAAAGGCTAATAATAGAAGGCCCTAATGGTTTTGTGGTTATGGTGCAGGCAAAATTGTCTGTCGGGTGTCCAGGTTTTTTGTGAGACACAAGTGGCAACCTTACCTGCTACACGTGGTCTGGCAAAAATAATTATTGAAATGTTTTTAATTTTATAGTGAGTTAGCCTAATCGGGAGTTGGGGACATAGGATAATAATGGTCAAACCCAAGTCTGCTTGAGAACACATACCAAGCGAGAACTTCCCGTCTAGGCAGCTCGTCTGGCTAGGTCTCCGTTGGGTGAATTCCTGAGCGACTACGCAGCCAAACAGAGCTGGCATACCTTGGCCTCTTGAGGTCCCGGGCCTTGAGCCTCAAGGGATGATGGTGACAGACCGTGTTGTCACAAGGGGCATGGCATGGATGGGGGATTACGGCAAAGGAAAAGCAGCACACATGCACTTGCATAGGCCTACACAAGAGGTGTACTGAGCTGGCCTTACTTTAAATCTAACAGAAGATAAAGATCTGTCTGTCGCAGCCAATAATGCAATAACTGTTAACAATATAATACATTTCCCTTTCTAAATGTAATAAAAGTAAATTATGCCTATAAGAATTGATTTTATGAACCAATAACAACTTTGTGCCTATATAACTGGGTCAGGATTGGTCAGTGTACTGTAAGTGTGAGCATTATGGAAGTCTGACACTAAATAATAAATTAAACTTAAAACACAATCTGAAATACAGTATATAAATATATGATTACCCAACTCATAATGTAATAGTAAGATAATGTAAGAATATATTACATTATGGGCATAACGTTACATTATTGGTTAAATAATTGTATTATTATTGCTAAATTATTGCATTGACTTTTATTATATTCAGAGTTACTATATTCCCTATATTGTAATTCAGTTATTACATCCCTAAATTGGGTACTACAAGCACTAATAAAACCAGTAGCCTTTTGCCTGTACTGTATACACAAAATACTAATTTTATTAAATAAATAGGCACCAATGAAATGTCTCCCTAACGGTTAATAAATATATATGGTAATTCATAAATCAATACGATTGACTTCAGGAGTGAATAATTAAGAGTGCATTTGCCGTTGGCTTGATGAGTTGTGGACGTTCTCCAGGGCAAAGCCTTCAGAAACCCTTTGAAGATGATGCTCATGAGCGGCTTGTAGAATTGGGGCTTCGCCCAGGAATCACAGATGCACACTGCTGGGTCCAAACAACAATAACAGCACATCTATAAAGCCCAGGAAATCACACATCACTGTTCATGGCAACAGATTAACAATATTTAGAGCTGTGCAAAGCAGTTTAAAGGCTGAATTAGTAGAGTTGCCAAGAGTCCTGCTTTAACTGCCGTTTGCATCACAAATTTCAAGCAATACGTCTTTTCCATTTGCACACTCCAAGACATGAATGCAGTCCACCGCAAGGCCTGCAAACACCCGGAGCTTGCCAGGTTATTCATGCTGTTGACTGTGGCCAGCCGCTGGTAGAGCACTCATTAAATCACAGCTAGCTTCTGCATGGTCAACTGCAAACAAGAATACCTCAGCGCCACAACCACTATAGTATAGCTTCCCACATGTCCAATGCATGGACATGCCACAACTGTCTCCTTCAACCGCAACTCCTTACCCAGAGATGGTGGGCAAGGAGGTAATACATCCAGTGCCCTGATGAAGTAAACGGTTGGCAGACATACTGTGACCAACTCTTGTTGCTGAGCAGTTGCGTTGTTGTGGTTACTGTGTTACTGTGCCTGGCTCAGCGCAGCATAGAAATCCTATTAGGAAGAAGAGGAACAGTGCAAGTATTCTTTGGGGTCTCAGCCTTGGGGATAAACAGGCTGAGCTGGGAAAGGCTTCCAGATGGGGCAGGGTTGTTGTTTGTGAATAGATAACAGAATAAGGAGCCTGCCTCTTTTCTCAATACATCACTTGTAGGCTTCACTGCATGCAATGTTTTCGCTAAATGGAACCAATATTGAGCAGTGTGCGCTTCACAGACACAAGCCTGCAGAGAAACACGTTTATTGATTACTCATACATTAGTTCCGCCTCCTCAAAATTAAATACCTTTATTATTAAGAAACATCATGAACACATTCAGCGTTTGTAAAGTATACACGTGTACAGACAGAACATGTGCAAACGTGCACAGGAAGGTAATTTTAGGAGCAGGATGACCATGTCAGAGCAACAAATGATGGTTAAATAACATCCCATGTGTGACATTAGATAAACCGAAAGGTTGTTAAAAAAGTTGTCAGGGTGTTAAATTGATTCAGAGACATTCCCATAGCAAGAATGCACTGGAATAAATCTTCACCAGAAACATTAAATGGCAGACATATTGATGGTGGTTCTTAATTGGTTCTTATTGATATTATTATCTTGGCCAATGTTTGTCAAGGAGCAAAATAAACAGTTCAAAGATGCACATTGAATGCGTTTTGAACTCTGAACTGCTTGTTGGGGGTCATGGTTAAAAAGACTGAGAACCACTGGATATGAGCAACCATCAAGATAGCAACAGCTACATGCTTTAAAATAGAAGTATGATGGTTTAAGGGCAATTTTTATGTAACCTCAACCTAGTAACCTGCTTCTATAATTACTTGCCTGATGTACAACTTGTGTAGGGTATTTATAATATTGCAGAACATACAGTATATACACACAGATCCATCTACCTTCATTATGTCAAGCCTCCCACTTCCAGTACTTGTTCCCTATTTGATTTAGTAATAAATATACAAGACTTTTTAAAGTGCTCAACATTTCAGGTCTGGCATGGAGAAAAAAATTAGTGGTAATAATACACACAAGAACATTAGATACCTTCTACAGTGGAGAACACTAAAAATGCTGTGGGAATTGTTTAAGATGGAAATAGGAGAAATACATGGGTGTAAAAGAGTGGTGGTGTCAAATATTAATCCTAACATTTAAAACAAAAAGGTTAGCATTCAATGTCATTAAAAAACAACAACAAAACAATGAATGCCGTGCTTAGACCAAGTCATATCCAAATCAAAACATGCTAACAAACGGCTACTTGATAAGACAGACAGTTGCAGACTGTGAATACAATCTTAACAGTCACAAAAGGCATTTATGATGACTTCATCATACGAAGAGGTTAGAAGAGCATCAAGGAGACCTATCGCATCCTCAAACAATGAAGGCAGTCTAACGTATTGTTCTATAGGTCTTTCCCATTCTTCTGAGTATCGGCAACAGTATCCATTATTTGCAAAGGGAGAGTCAGAGAGGAGAATCCCTTCTAATATCTCTCTCTCACACACACACACACACACACACAGCAAAGCATCCATTGGCTCTGCCAGACCCACCTTGGACATTCCACCTGCTACCTCATGCAGAGACAGAGACTGAGGCAGACAGGGGAGGGGGGGAGAGAGAGATGGGGGGGAGAGAGAGAGAGAGAGAGAGAGAGCAGGGTGTAGCTCAATACTAACATCTGGATGGAATAATAATCTAGCCAGATAACACTGGCTAGATTGGCGGTGCAGTCCTCCTGGGGACAGCAGTGGTGCACAATGCACTCTGGGCTCTGCAAGGCGCTCTGGTTCAAAGTGTCCAATGAACAGCAGACGCTACGTAACAGGGACGGGCTCCTACAGCTTTGTCTTCAGAGACGAACAGCACAGACCAATGGCGGGGGGGGGGGGCAGTGTGTATTAGTCTTCACGGGCTACTGCTCTGTGGGACAGATGGCACGGTCTTTACAGCAGAAGTAGTGGACCACCACTCCGTTGGGATAGCGGGCGAAAGCACTGCACACAAGCAGAGAACACACAAGTCGCCGTGGTTACCCTTGAGCAGTTCCACGCTAAATCACTGACTAACGCAGTTCTGTCTATACTGTACATTATCAACAGGGTGTTAAGGGCACACAGGCAGCCATAAGCCAATACTAACTTCCTACCTGTTTCCTATTTTCTTCTTGCAGACCCTGCAGGTCTTCTCCTCTGTAATGACACACTTGATCTGCTGGTGAAAGATGCGCTCCTCCTGAACCTGTGAAGCAAGAGGGCCGGTTACACACCGCACTGCATGTATGCAGCAGCCTTATTTATGAGGTGGATTACAACTAACGTCCCCTTTCTACCTGCAGCAGGACAAACAGACACGTGTACAGTGAGTAGGAAGATGGTGGGAAACTCACTCTGAGGAACTGGGCCTGCAGAAGGCTCTTCAGCACCTGGTCACACCTCTTCCTCTGGGCCTTCTCCTCCAGCACACTCTCCAGGAAGACCCGGATCTCTCGCATCTGGGTGTTTGCTGGGAGCAGGTTGATGGCCTTGCAACAGAAGGGGGTGCAGGGGTTCAATCACAAGGCATTTCATTATGTCAGACCACTGGCTGTGGCAGAACCACAACTAGACTTCAGTGAACAGCTGCTTTGAAAATAGTGTTGATATAAAACTTGGGACCACAGGGTCACTACAGTTTACAAGACCAATCAAACGCATTTCTTTACCACGTTGTTAAATCATTTCTAGTCAGATTCAGGTATACCATTCACAGTACTAGTATACATTTGACCATTTAGTATAGTAGTACGCACTGCATTTATGGACTACGCAACAATGTTCTTCACAGCATGAAGAGTTGGTCAACCTTGTGATCTTATGATCACAAGGTTGCTACTGTAGATCTTGGTAGAAACCGGCAGAATGATATTGTGTGTGTGTGTGTGAGAAGCACAAAAAGCACAACACTGACCCTGGAAAGTCAACGGTAAGTAAAGACTTGACAACTGCATCGTCAAACTGCAGGGCTGCACTCATTCAATTTTCTATTGTGTTTGGGTTGAACAGAAACATCTGTGCATGGCGGCTGTCTAAACCGCATACTGTGCTCGGCTGTGCGGCAATTATGTCAAACGCAAGACAGCACGGGGAAGCTGTGTTCGCTACAGGCAGGCCCTCTCTTCATGTGCGCTTGGAAAGGCACGCTCTGGGCCCCAAGCCAGAGGAAATAAAAGCAGAGTGCCATTAAAGTCAATGAGGAAGAGCGAGGAAGCAGAGCAAACGAGACAGGGCAGAGCACTTACTGGACCTGCACATAAACCTGCCACGTCCCGCCCCCCTGGGAACAGCTTCCTTCATTCTAAATAGCTGTGCTTGATACAACGCAGGCTTCACTATAATCACACAGTGTGATTTTAACACACACGCACGCACACACACCAGCTCAGTTATGGGCGCATTATATATGCCCGTGGTTTAAACGCTATCTGTAATCACAGATAGCGTTTAAACCAAAATACAATTGAGAGATAAGGCAGTGTCATTTAGAATGGCCCTGTGATTAGATAAGGAGAAGTACAGTATTATCTCTTCACACAGGAAAGGTACTTATTGGTGTGCAGATATCAATAGTTCTCAATAGTTCTCACGTATGCCAAATTAATCAAATTTTTATCTCAGTTTATGGAAGCTAGCAGCACATTACATAATAAAAAAACTGTTCATACATTTAAATTAGATTATGCTCATTTTGAGTATTTTTAGCAATTATGAAAGTAACAGATGGACTTGCCAAACCACAGCAAAGCTGTGATGTTAAATGTTTGCGATTAAAACAGCACAGTGTGTGTGTGTGTGTGTGCGTGCACCTTGGTGGTGTTGAGCTTGCTGTGGTGCAGCTCTAACACCTGCAGGGCGGCCTGGAGGTTGGCCTGAGGTTCAGACAGCTCCATCTTGATGGGTCCAAGACAGTGGGCGTCTGGAGGAGACAGGTACATCCTCAGCAGGGACAGATACACCTGCAATGACAGACAGACAGACCGATCAATGCAGTGCATAGCACACATCCATGTTATTTTAGGAAAGGAGCACCCGAGGCTCAAAAACAACAGGGTATACAGTTAAAATATGGTCTAACTGTATACTGTAATAGCTAGACTGGTATTCTAGTACATTTTATACTGTATTCAACTAAAATAACGTTTGAAATAAAATAAAGTATAATAATGGCAGCTTACAATATGAAATAAAGCCACTGAAAGGTAAAATACATACATCTTTGTTGCCTTCAATCAGTTCGTCATAATGTCCATGACAGTACCTATAGACAGCACATTGTTAAAAACTGAGACAAATAGAGAAAACCATTCAGTATAACCAATACACCCAGAAGTGACGCGATTCATTTCCATTGTGGTCAGAGAGACAGACAGACAAGACTGTTGCATGTCACATATGCCAAACATGTTAACTGTCGTCTACAGTACCAAATGCCAGTCAAAACACCCACATCTCCAGAGAAAACCACCAAATGACAGTTGTATATTTATCGAGGGCCTTGCTCAAATTAACCAGTAATGGCTCATGTCTGGTGTCTATTTCCCCACACTGCGTGAATGTAAACGTGATACACTCACTCTTCTGCCATGTGGGTGTTTTTGAGGACGTGCACATAGATGAAGAGCGCTTGCTCATGTTTTCCCATGCGTCCCAGGAGCAGTGCCCGCTCCTCCAACAAGCCTTGGAGAAAGGAGAAGACACAGCTCAGCAAACACTGCATTACACTTACATAGCTTCTTCATCACTTTACATCATTTTTTAAACAAACAAATCATGTATGGTTATACACTTTGTGTGCAGGGTCTAAAATGAACACCCGCCAAATGTTGTTAGATTTTCAGTTGGGCGAGTAAATCTGTAAACTATGGGCCACACTTGTCACATATGTCACCTAAAACAAAACACACTGATTTACATGCACTCTGCTTCTGTCCTGTCTGAGGTTAACACACAACACTCAGTAATGACCCGTACCAACTCTGCCTCCGATTGGCCTGATATTCCTTTCTAATCCGATCGCCTATCAACCCAACCATCTATAACCAAATGGTAAAAAACAACCAGTCAGATGTAAAGTAGGGGCGGATCTTCGCAGAACTTTGATAACACTTTACCGCCGGCCAGCTGCCAGCTAGCTACCATCAGGCCAATTAAAGATGTTGCAAGCAAACCTTTAATACGAAGACCCACCAAGGAAAGAGAACTAAGTGTAACAAAATAAGGTTCTGTGAGAAACGTAGGCTTGGAGATAACAGAGTTGTTCCGCCTGGATACAATATAATGCGAATGGTATGGACTGAATTATTAATAATGATATCTCAATGAAATACTGAAAACACTTTATATACAGTAATTAACGTAGCACATGCTTCAGTATTGTTAAACATCAGATCAATGAGGCTCAATGTGAGGTTTAAATAGGTAGATTCATAGTTCTGCAACACACACACACACACCCTTTCACAAATGCCTTCAGCTCTTTGGTGAAACGAGGCACGTAGCGTTTCCCCACAGATCCCAGGTGTTTGCCTCCTTACCGTCAAATGGAAAATCACTGATGAGTCTGGCTGGTTCATAGTGGGTGGAGATCTCCAGAAAGGAAAGCAGCTTGTTTCTATAGTCGCCCAGGTCGCCTTCCTCATGGCCTGCAGCCACTGCTGTCACACCTGCAAGAGCACACATTAGAAAGAACAACAACACACGAATTAAAGCTGCTACCCACATTTAATGAAGTGAATGTGAACTTTCAAATTAAGAGCCTCTTTAACCATGCAAAGGCACAACTCACTGCAGAGTAAACGCACTGTACCAGCTTATCAGAGGCTGTGAAATGCATATTTATTAATATATGCATTTCATTGCCGTGATGTGTTTATTAGTGGAGTTTACAGGCCCAGCACACGTTAATCAGTGGCATCAGGTCAAATGTGCCAGAGCTGGCAAGCACAGCCCATTCCCTGTGCCTGGACAGATCTTGGCGTCCAGAGACAAGGGAGAAAGACAGATCGGCTTCACAAGCAGCCCTGACATTCCGCGAGAGGCAAATCTCTGGACGGCACAGCATGCCCAATCCATGTGCAGCGATGCAGTCTCCATGAAAATCTGAAAAATAATAATTAATCTGGGATTGGGATGGTTGGTTGGTTTCCAAGTATTGCTTTGGCCAGAGGATTGTGCTTTTATGGGAAAATGCACGTGCTTGAATAAAATAAATAAGCTCCAGGCTAAAGCTGCCTTCAACTTCTGACATTTAAATCTCCATTTGGCGGACTCTCTTATTTTCAATTGGTTACCGGAGCAACAAGCAAGTCATTTTTAATGCTAGCTACTGTATACAGTACTGCGCTGTACTGTATTTAAATGTATCCAGAGCTCAGCTCACATGCAGAAAGAACGCAGGCATTCTACAGTATGTCCTCATCAAGACACTTTAAGCTGTCTGAGCCACAGGCAGACAACCAGCCCTGCCATTTGACAAAGAGGCGTTATCCAACAAGATACTATTTACCATTATGACCTTGCCTAACCTTAAGCTTTAGCATTAATATTAAAAAGACATTTAGCAAACACTTTCAGAGATAATGAATGCAAAAGAATGGTGAAAGGCCATTAAAAGAAACAACTACTGTATTGAGCAGAGGAGACCTTATTCACTGTGGAGTGGTTCACAGAGGGCATTTCCAGACCAGTTTTGAGCTTTCGCCTGCCCTGAACATGGGGAATGGCTCTAGCATTCACGATTAATAAAGCTTAACTAACTTATTAATAAATAAGTTAGTTCTTCTGAATGTACTCAAACACACAAAGTAATTGGCTTTAGCGGGTGAAAGACACTCTGTGATAAATGATATCTTCCTTCTCCTGTGTCACACTAAAGAAGACTCAATTATTCAAAGCTAGTGTACAGTATGAGAGAGAGTATGTAGTGTGTAACCGGGTGTCATTTCAGCCACGGTGGGCATGGTCGAGCTTACGTGCCTGCCTGTTAGCATATAAACACTGCTTTGGGCCTGGTCATGTGTGCATGCACTTTGTCCAATCACGCGATTCAAAAGTGCATTCTAAAAGGAATTGTGTAGTACGAGCTCTGCTCCAAGTAGCTGCACTCAGGTGAAGAACAGCATTCTGCCTGGAGCCAGAGCATAAATGAGCCCATGAACACGTCACATACTGACTAAGCCGCGCAGTAAAATAGTTACAATACTGGCACTGCGCCATCTCATGAGTTCACGTTGAGGCGTGCCCGTACCTTCTGGCAGGGAGTTAAGGTACTGCTTCATGAGGCCCTGCACCCGCTCCAGGTACAGCTGGACTAGAACATTGTGGAACTCGGGGCCCATCTCGTCCCACACGTGGATGATGTGCTCCAGGTAGGGGACGGCCAGCTCCTTGAAGCCCTCCCTCAGAAAGGTCAGCACCTTGTCCCTGGGCAATGTCTCCACCTCATTCAGGTCCTCGGTGAAGATCTGGAGGGGAGAGAGAAGGCGTAGGAATATGACAGGCAAGCCAGTCAAGCACCTGGGGCTCCTCCCATCTCGTGGCCTTACAAGTTGTCCACAACAATGACACATAAGTGAGAACACCCACTGACCATCTGCAATGCACAGCAGTGTTGCAGTTACAACAATCCCCCTTAGTCTGGGCCCCATGCATGTCAACGTGTGGCCGTTCAAACTAACATCACCTTAATCCGATTCATGTGTATTGGTTCCACCGGCAAAGGCACTGCACAGACAGAGGAACAGACGCTGCTGTAAAGAGCCCCATTCACTCTTTGCTTTAGGCCCCCAGACACTATTGCATCACCTCAATATAGCCTACACGTCTCACTCACTGTGATAGCACATATCTCTAAGATAGCAATGCCGTAGATAGATACTACTACATATAGAAAATATATAGCAGACCATCTATATCGTACTGCACGTATGCATGATATGACAAGATGCCTAAAGCAGAACACCATTTTAGAAATATGATTCATCTAACCAGTAAAGGCCTGTTCAGATCAAACATGCAAAAGAGGGTGCAGATGTCATGTAAATGCCATGATGTGTATTGTAGGCACGGCGTAGCGTGCCCAGATGGTTGGGTGCTGCTCATATTGCCACTTGAGCAGTGCTCCGTTCTCAATCTGAGGTGGGGAAGGGGCAGGATAGCCTGGGACAACAATGATGGAGAAATTGAGTGCACTTCTGCTCTGAATAGCCCGAAATAGCCCTAGAACATCCCGCTTTTATAATAAATATAAGAAGGACGCATATCAAAAACATGACCTGGTAGGCTAAGTTTCATTACGGTTGTGGATGCAAATGATCCGTTATTGGATTCCATTACCTCCTAGTAAAACAATAGTGCTAGCTAAACAGATTAACATGGTTATACACACTACCATGTGGAGGGCCCAGCTCTGTGCCATTCACTCTCCAATATGTACTGCACTGTGTGACACAGTCACATAATGATGAGGTTCACTCTCCAGCCAGTGCCATCTGACCAGAGACACTGGCTCCGATCTGGAGTTGGTCCCTGGGCGCTGCACAGCAGCTGCCCACTGCTCCCTTCAGGGATGGGTTAAATGCAGAGGATGAATTTCGCTACATGTATGTGACAATAAAATCACATTTACCACCTTTACCTGTGTCTAACAATCTGGCCTGTAATGGCTTTGAATTCACAGAAGTTACCTTTGTATAGTCCATCTTAACAACTCACCTTCAGTCCATCTTCTGGACAGATCTTCAGCACCCAGGGAGAGAACTCAAAGATCATCCCCAAATTCTCCATTCCTGGATGAAGGGAAAATACCATTTCTGATTCTGAACTAGGTTGTTGTCAATGAGAAGGGTAAACAGAGCATGGAAAGGCATGTCACATTGAGCTGAAAATAGACAATGAAAGACACTTCATATTGAGCAAAAAGAAACATTGAATGACATTTGATGTGTAAGCACCAGCTGAGCCATCCTGCACCTACAACATTTCTCCAGTAGTAGGCTGAGAGCCAACCTACAGTTAACACAGTATGTACAGAAACGTGTGGCTCATGGAAACCATGACCTCTTTGTATTCAGGACAATGAAAAAGCTTTCCCTACCAAGTACTGTGTATAGACTTAGTAACACAACACGTATCATTAGCAAACATTTATTTGAGATAATATCCAGCATATACTGCTCATATGTGAGCTACAGTGGGTATGATATAGGATGTGTGTTGCCTGGGAGCACTGGCCCAGTAGATTCACCTAGTCTCTGGAGGTACTGAACGGTCCGCTCGTGACCCTTCAGTGGAGAGTTCGCCTTGGTGGACTGATCCAGCAGCACCTGCAGCGCTGACAGACGAGAGAGGAACAGAGCAGAAGTAAGGGGACTGGGGAGAAAAACAAACCCACGCCTGGCATGGAAGCATAGATGGAAGGTACAATAAGGTGACATATACTTGGGCTGTTGCACCGCATGACATAATTTCTCTCGTCAGGAAATATTGGAACAAGGGAGGCAGAAGCAGAAGTCTGAGTGGAGAGCCCAGCTGGGTTTAACTGGTGACAGCATTGGTTTACATTATGAGAGGTGCAGAGTTTGCAGCTGCATGAAAACACACGGGCAGCACGCCGAATTAAAACATGTGGTGGCAGCAGCCTAGCGATCCACGGTCCAGATAACATTAAGGCAGCTCTGATCTTGGAGGATGACAAATGAACCACATGCAGGGAACCTGCTGTGAGATCAACTGTTAGCCCAACAGGGATAATCCATAATGCCAATCCAGACCAGCTCTGTTGCAGCAAGCTGATAATACATAACCATATTAACAAATAAGGACGTTCTTGGATACTGAAGAAAAAGCTTTTAAGATGCACCTGGGTCTGGCATTAACCGAGCCAGCGTCACGTCAACATACAAGCTCAAAACCACTTCAGATAGATAACCCTGTGGTCAGTGGTCATTATTCCACCGGATGTCATTTTTTGTCAGCTACTGTTTACAAATGTCATTGTTGGCATAGCCTTTACAAAGGTCATGCACGTCATATTTTAAACATTAAATATATCTCCTTTATCTTTTTCTAAGTTAAGAAATCACTCCTCTGTTCTTTGTGTTCATAACCATTATGGCCATGCATGTTGTACTGTATGCTAGCGTGTGTGCGCACGGCCCACAGAGCATTTGTTTAGGTCTAAGGTACTGGTGCTTATAGTAGCATCTAGTGGCAGACAGAGGGACAGCAGATCCATTATGCATCCTTTATGCTCTTCCTACAGAACCCCTAAGATCACACTGTTCTCTACCCCTCCCCTGCTATCAATGTTGATAAACAAGTGAGCTGGGGCTCAGAGTGTACTTTGAACTCTGGTGTAAAATAAAGTGTCTGTGCCACCCTACAGTACTTACTCTATAGGTTTAAAATAAAACTATTGTTTCTCTCAAAGATGTATTTAATGTTTGGAAAACAAGCAACATTTTGTCAAGCTAAGGTACCACAGACATTATCGGAGACGTTCACAGACCTTTCTGGTGGAGGCCTTTCTTCTCATACAGGATAATGAGTTCACTGTACTTGTGTGCCTTCTTCAGGACGTATTCACTCTCCTCGATGTGACAGTGGTTGTTCTCCAGACGCAGCAGAGGAGACACCATGGCCACGTTGGTCTGAACAGATGCATGTGCAACACAGTACAGCTGCTCACACTAGCACTACTACAGCAGAGGAAACCATCAGCACTGAAGTGCTTTGAATTGAACCTCAGCTGGGAGCGTCTTACGTGAAGGTAGCATTTGAGCAGGGTTGTGTCGATGATCTGCAGGAGCTTCTTGCGGCTTTTAATGGTGGGCGTGCCCTCCATGAGGGGAGATGTGGTGGAGGGGTCCGAGTCACTCAGCTGCTTCACAAGGTGGCTGCGTTTCTAGTTCCAATCAAACACTCAAGATAAGGCCCTTGGCCCATGCACTGCACAATCACAAATGGCACAGCATTCAAAATGCCAATGAAAAAATTAATAAAAATAAAAGTATACATTTTAAAATAATGTATGTACATTTTATTCACTAGTCTGTACTATTGGAAACACCTCAACAGTTAACTTGTAACCTAGGGCTGGGCGATATACCGGTGTACGTACACACACACACACACACGTATCTGATTTTTTTCAAAAGAGATATCAAATTAGAAAATATCGTTTATATCGATATAGTTATATTATGAGTTTATTAATTACTTTATTTCAGTTAATGTCGCTAAAAAAAAATGTCACATTTACGTTGGGTTTCCTGTTTTTTCTCTATGCCTGAAGATTTAGCCCACTTCATAGAAAATACTGATATATATCGTGTATCAGCATTCAACCTAAATATATCGGGATATTATTTTTGGTCCATTTCGCCCAACCCTATTGTAACCCTCATTGTTTTGTTCAAATATACACTTGTTTATACAATGGAAAGTATTATTGCCGTTACCATTATTTACTATAATCATGGGTCATGATTTGCTGTCTGGTTAGGACATGACACACATACCTGCGTCAGGTAATCAATGAGAGCAAGGTGGGCCTTCTCAAGCTCTGCCCCAGACAGAGTGGGCAGGGGGTTAGGATAGTGAAGCTGCTTGCGGTAGTCTGAAGGAAGCAGGTCAGGGTACAGACCAATCACATGTGTGGGATCTGTGGCATGCAGGGAGAGAATCGGCACTGGACGTCACTTCCATTAGTTCATTTATGAAGAGGAGAACAACAAATCTAAATGATAAAAAGCAATAATAATAATAATAATAATAATAATAATAAGCTTGCATTCCCATCACGGCCAAACAGAACGTCAGTGGCTAGGCGAGCCAGTTCAACAGGTCCTGCAGCATGTCAACCAGGATCAAGAGGATCTCTACCTGTCCCAAGCTTGGCGAACACCTGCATGGAGTCATCAAATCTCTTCTGGCAGAACAGGTTGAACGCATACAGGTTCTGAATGTGGTTGATCTGCTGCTTCTTATCGCCATCTGCATCATCCTTCATCTTCTGGCAGGGACAAAGTACAGATCATGGCTCATCACACAAAATAACCCTGGCTTCCACAACACACAGCTGTCTGTCAGGGCCATACCAGCCATTGAGACGCCATTCTCCATATGAAGTGCCTTTGGAAGGCTAAGCTGCACAGATTGATATTACCAAGCCAAAGTGAGCAATATCACCTGCTTTAATGTGCTGTTCCTAATCAAGACAGGGTTTTATGTTTAGTCCTCTGAGGTGGAGCACAGACTCAACCATCAGGCATGTAATAAGAAGGCTGAATGGTGAAGTGGGCTCGGCGTGCTTTTGCTGCTCACCGCAAGCTGGAGTGCCAGCTCAAACTGTTTGTCCTGAAGGAGCTGGTGGATTTGGCTGGCTATCGACACTGGTACCAGGCGCCACACAAAATGGTTGCTGGCAACATACACGATGTTGGGCCTGGGGCCGACAAGAGAAGGAGAGACACAAATTAGAGGTGAGGACATGCAGAGACATGCGCCTGCTGCCATAACAACTGTATGTCAGTATAAGCCTGGTAAAGCCATAACTATTGCAAACTGCTTCAGTGGTTCAGCATGGTGATGATGACACACTACAGAACCACCAATCAGTGGGAAGGTCAGGTGGTGTCAACAGCAGTGAAGTGCCCGTGTCCTACGTATTGTAGTGTGTGAAGCTGGTCCCATTATAAAACCTATGGGGGCTTTGCAAACCAAGCTCAATACCTGAGGCTACATATATTAGTGTCAACAGACGAGTTGCAGTTGTCTTTGTTCACACCAGTGCCTTACCCTGCTGAGGCGATAAAACGAGGCCTCTGTAGCTCCACGCTCTGTACTAGTAGTCTGGGCTCAAACGTCCGAATCTCCACATACCGAGGCAGAACTGCAATGATGTAGGGAGGCTGGTGCTCTGGAATGGGTGGAAAGCAGAAACAAGGCAGATTATAGTGCACTACAATGTAAAACAAGGCATGGGCTCCCCTGGTGTTACACAGGTCTGACAAATACCAGCCTTTCAGACTGGTTTGGTTTTTCAGTGCTTCTGTAAGGGTAGGCACATACGTAATAAGGTTAACTGGTCAGTGGTTACATACACACACACGCTTATATATACAAAACCAGGTTAACTGATTCAATTATTTTTGTTCCTATTGTTTCAGGAGTGACATTTGAAATATTCTAGTTCTACAGAAAGCCTGTTACTATGTGTGATACAACTTGAATAAGGACTGCTGTTGTGTGCTGCTGGCTGACTGCAGAAGCATAGGAGACAGTTCAGGAGTGGACCGTCCCACCCCATTTGAATACAGTGTCAACTATACAACTGTACATTAGGAACTTGTGGTTAAAGACCTGTGCTCCGGGGCTTTATTTCCTCTATGGACATTTCTGCGTGCGTTTTGGTGAGCAGGAGAGTGTGGATTAATGAGGAAATGTGCTTATTCTCTGCATCCACGGTCATTAGTAAGCCAGGCGTTTAGTGGTGTGTTAGTCATGAGTTTACATCAGCTGACTTCACAAGGAATACAGTACCTCCGCTACAGCAGACATGAGTCAGAGTAAATGGGAAAAAAAACAATTGTGTGGAACACACAGAAAGAAACAAATAAAATGGATCCCATAAACAATAAGTAAATGATGACATAATAATCACAATAAGTAGTGTCTTAAAACGAAAGTCTGTCTGTGTTTATATTTTGATGAAGCACTTCTTTTTAAATGGGTACATGCATTTCCTATCAGATTCTTGGCTACACCCATACAGAGCATAAATAAGTCTGAATGAACGCAATGAATCACCTCAATGAATGACCATTCTGTGTGTGGTGGTGATTCTTGTCCCATGAACGAGTTGTCACGCCTTTAAAGAAGGATATGTTGTCAGTGCAATGGGGTTGAGCTATACTGTACTGTACACCGCATTTCCCATATTGACCATCTAAACTGTAACCAGCTGTTGGCTCTGGTTTTCATCACTCCCTTAACCCCTCATGATATTACGAATCCTACTATGGTGACACCTTGGTTTGCCCTACTCTGCCTCTGATTGGTTTGAGGCGTACACCAGAAACATACTGAATCCTCATACTAACTGAATCCTCTGGCACCGAGTGCTGCAATGTGGAACCACTGAACAGACCTAACAACTAAATGATCCAGCAATATTGGCCATATTTTCATTTTCGTGTTGGAAAAATAAATTCTGGCCGATAAGGATTAAACAATGCTTTAACGTTCGTAGCTTATATACCGTTTGCTCCGCCCACTATATGGTGTGGCTGCTGTTGTCACGCTGAAGATGTCTTATTGCTGCACCTGGATAGAGCCACGCCAAACAAGCATATTGTTTTTACCCACCAACATTTTAATAGGCTTCATGTTCTGTAAAAGCCACACTTTTTTAAAAAGTAGTTATAAAGATTCAGAACTGTCATTTCTTGTCATTGTGATAACACGTGTTGACAGTTATATTTGGTTAATTATAGAGTTATGGCACATTAAATTGTAAATGATGCTGCACATGACATCGTTGACTTTCTTATCATCAGGTTTGACTAAATTTGAGGCTTTAAAATGTTCCTTCCCAAACCTAAACAGGTGAAGCACTACACTAGGATGATTTTATAGTCTATGCGTTAAAGTGTAAGTGCTATCTTTCCTACCCATGGCTATTGGGATGTCTGTCCAGTTCAGGGCACATTTCTGGGTGCAAACTCCTTCCTCATTCAAAACCACAGTCAGGTCGTCCTGACCGACAGCCACCTTCCCATCAGCCAGCGGGGCAACAAGGGGCTCCAACTGCTTTCCAGTGGGGAAGAGCTCTTTGATGGAGCCTCGGCCATCCATCTAGATGTCAACAGGATGAATAGTGAGAAAAGATTTAGTTAAATCCTTTCTACCGCAAATATATATAAAAAGGATTGAAAGGTATCTATATCGGTTCAAAATATTAATGAAGAATTTAAAAAGAAAACAAAAAAACATGTTTATTTAAAAAGCTATTACTTTTAAACATAAACACAAACTAACTTTGTTGTGACACATACCCGAATGAGGAAATAGTCTCGCTTAAACCCCACACATATAGAGTTTTCACACCAAGCCATGGATTTTGGAATATCTGGTGCTCCAAAGTCCCCCTAGAAGAAAAGCAGAGTAGTTCCCTTGTGATCAAGAACTATGTTCTTGACCTCCTGAGACTACTGGTGGTCAAGGGGACGTGCACACTCTCACCTGTAACTCGTGGAACTCTCGGTCTTTCCAGAAATACAGCTGGAGTTTCTTTTTCACCGCTACACACATTCTCAGTTTGGCCTCCCCTGAACATGACTGCTAAAGACAGCAGATGAGAATAACACATCAACATTTGGTGACATTAATTTTGCAGTTAATATCATGTACTTGCCTCAGCCGTTCACAGAGATAAATCTAGACAGACATGCACACTGTAATGCTTCACACATATCTCTACTGACAATGTGATGTTAAACACAGTAAGTGCAATTTACTGCTCCGATATCTCTCAGAGCTCGTTCATAAGGGAGGTGAGGAGACACATGGAACAGTGTGGGCTCAAAAGCGCCTACAACCCAGAGCAGAACCAGGAGGACTGACCTGCAGGTCACAAGCAAACAGAGTGGCTCCTTTGGCTTTGGACACCACAGTTATTTGCTGGAAGGTGAGGAGGTCATGAACGTGGATGTTGTTCTCTGTAGGGGAGAAATAGATGGTGGTCATGAAGAAGACTTTGTTTATTATATTATATTGAAATGCTACACAACACACTATGATCATGAGTCCTTGCCTGGGGTATAGCACCCCCTACCTCAGACTGCAGTCACTCACAGCATTACATACTATTCCAATAAAATATTATCACAGAAAGCAGATCAACTTACCCAAAAGACTGACAAGAATCTTATACTGTGAGACCACATAAAGCTGCAGAAATTAGGAAAACAAGAAAATTATGTTGACAAAGTAACCCGGTTATGCAGTCAGAATCTGTACAGATAGATTTAGTTGACTCAAACATCATGCTACCGTCAGCAAAACATTACATGCCATTGTGACAGAGATCGTCCGTCCCCCTCGGGGAATCGAACCCCGATCTCCCACGCAGAGAGCGGACGCTCCTACAAGGCAGGCCAA
>JAODUH010033222.1:7327-42884 GCA_027564835.1 Typhlichthys subterraneus
ATGGAAGAACAGCTTCTATTAGCCTGGCCGTGGTGGCCAGGATGTTGGAGCTCTTAAAGACAAGCTGGGAAGCGCCCTAATTCAATTCCACCTATTCACAGTGGCTGGGTTGGGGGTGTTGTTGTAATGGACCTGGCATGCTGCTCAGCACGCTCTGTGGCCACCTTACTTAACCTTTCATCGTATTTTAAACACCTCTTCTCCCCCTAGCCGCCCATACGGTGCCTCTACCGACGCAGCTGCTGTTCAGCTCGCCCGTGTAACAGATATGAACCTATCTCTGGGCCTGCTTTGTTCACTATGGAGTACATTGTGCTTGCCGACAGGTCATTTCGTAACGGGTGGAACAACAGTCAAGTTGTGACATTGACGACGTAAAGGTAAATGAACAACGTCCAGGAAGTGTGCGATGTTCTTTACAATATAACTGAGGTTTTATTTCTGACCAACAGCAACGGGTCAATTAGCTCTGCTTCGTTAGCGATTTTCATATTTCACGTTTATTCCAGTTATTATTAGTTTATTCCAGTTATTATTCGTTTTTGTTTGTGATCTGCTGCATAGGCAGACAAAGCCTGGAGAGATAACTCCACTTCACAATACATGTTCATTTAGTTTTAGGAAAAACATCAAGTGGCTGGGTATAGCCTAGAGGTTTCGTTGGTCAAAAGGTTGTAGGTTCAATCCCTAAGCATCCTTGTGAATGACGCCTACCCCACTTGTAAGTGTACTCACTGAAGTCACTTTGCATAAAAGCTTCTGCTACATGACCCAATTACAACATAACAGTCATTTCTTATATTTGGTGCTGACTCTTTGAGTTAAAGCCAAACAATATGACATGTTTCTCTTTCTCTCCCAGAATTGCAATGAATTAATTTAACCAAGCACAATGAAGTTGAATATAAACAACTTGCATAGTTATAACGTTGCATGCATGTTATAACATACTTGTACAAAGGCACCAGAATGAAGAGAACAGCACAGTACGTGATGTTCTGTAGCCTATTTCACCATAATAATTCAAATCCGTCCCACCCCAGCTGAAACACACTGTTGTTTTCCAAACACACGGCTTTATCAGGAGGATTTGTAGTACCCCCACAGGCCAGACATATGAGTGATATCAGCGATTACCCCCGTTAGTGCTGGCGATGACGCCACGCGCCGTGATTCTTTGTAGGCGATGAAATTTGTTATTAGAGAAAATGGCCTGGAGGAGCCCGCCACACTGACAGCAGAATCATCCCTTCGTATTGTAAAAGCAGCCTAATGTGATTTCCAATCGGCTCCCATTATCATCGCCTTTGTCACACTGCTGCCATCACTCCGCCCTAGAACAGCGCGCCGAGGCAGAATCCGCCCTAACCGTGTGACACGCCACGGCTTTTCTCTCCATCTCAGATTTGGTGAAGACAGAAAAGGCAGGAGAGGCTGTAATTTAGCTGGGAACATTTATCGATCCGCTGGTTTCTCTGATTAATTCTTCTTTTCTCTTGCACAGACTCTCTCATTCATTTAGTCGCTGTGCTCGGGGGCTGGGGCGACATTCTCCGTCTTCGTTGAGTGGGGGCTTGTGTTGTAGCAGGGGGGATAAAAAACAAGAAAAAGAAAAGAAAATGCACTGATGAGTGGTAATTTGCAGCCATTTTCATTATCCCTGTGACAAAGATCGAAATGGAACTGCGGTTCCCCCCTCATATGGGCCGTGTTAGAGGCAGTGCTTCTCTCTCCGTTTGTGTAGAACTGATAGGACAGGTAGACAAATCGACACATCATGGGGAATGGAGCCTTTTCACAGAAGTGTCATAGAAGGGAAAACAGGTGTGACTCATAACATTAAATATTAGTTGTATGTCATTTTGAAAAGCCCGTGCAACGACATTGACAAAGTATTGGTTGCTTCACTAGTTGTGTGTTGACTGGTAATGGCAGCAAAATGGCAATGGTATTAATAACAGTTGAGATGCAAATGTTTATGCAATTATTTCACCTCTTTGAAAAGTGTGAAATATTTAACTTTGTAGTGAGCAACTGTGGTCATAATTAGCCTGAATTGCCTCATAAAAATTACATTAAATCATCAATAAGAAAAAAAGCAGGTATTGCTGCACTGGCAACATTCGACAAAGACCATGGAAAAGCCCCTTTTTTGAAAACCAGACCATTTTGAACCTTACCTTGATTGTCAGCGTTAGACATACATGCCACACTTCATTGATGGGGGACATGCATATTTCATAAAAACCCACGTGTACAGTACGTTTATGTTAATGAGCGGGGATGATGAGCTTCGCTACACAGACACCGTGGTCGGCCTTCACCACCCTCCCGTTCAGCGCGCTCCTGCCCACCTGTCAGTCAAACACTCCAAGGTCTGCTCGCATCTGTCTCTGGTAGTAGCGCTGCATATCAATCACCTCTACACATTTTTGCATATTTCTGTGAGCTAATTAAAGAGGAGGCTGTAACGTGGCGCAGGTGATCAATCTGCAAATCAGCAGGCCGACTTAAATCCAAATTCAACTCTACTTTGCAGATGGCAAACTGAAAAGGCCCAAACTGACAGAGGTGTGCTCCGATGGAACGATTGACCCCTCCCCCATAAACTCTGCTTGGCGGAGAGCCCCGTGTCAGTGCCTGTGTGTAATTTGGAATTAATGGGACGGTAAAACTTTTAATTCAAAATCCCAGCCTTGGGGACGGTTGCATTTGCATACAAATGAACACAATTTTCTGTTTGTTCGGTATGCAAATAAAAAAATTAAAAAAAACAAGGAACTTACAGAGGGAGTGCCGGAGTTGAACGAGTGCCGCGGCTCTCACTCGTGTGCAGAAAGCGTGGGCACCCAACCGAGCACTTCAAACACAGCTCTGTTTGAGATGTCATACCAGAGCAGGGGGTAATCCAGGCCGTCCTCGGTGGCGCTCATGGGCTCATTTACACCAAGAAATAACCAACAAGGGCGGGGGTTCTTACTCTAAACCAGAGGTCTTCAACAAGAGTCCGGGACCCCTAGGGCGTCCTCAGAGGTTCTGCAGGAAGTCCTCTAAATTATTTGAGCCCAAACTCCTTTTCTTCCAAAAATGTAACTGTCAGAAAATTTTATTAACATAAATACAACCTGTACTATAAATATATAAATCTGTCAATAATCATTTTTATGGCTTAGTTAGTGGCCTACTTTTATACATGGCACTATAGGCCACCCTACACATTATTGTTGGCCTGGCAACTAAATAGTTTACTGTATACCTTATGTGAAAAGGGGTCCTGTGCCGTGATCTATCAACCAAGGGGTCTATGGGCCGAAAAACTTTGAAGACCTCTGGGTCTGCTCTAAACACATGCACATATTCATTACACTTGTAAATGTAGTGCAAAAATCCATTACTTTGTTGGTTTTCATCACTTGGCACAGGAAAATGTTTGTATTGCTTAGCAGTTGCTTTATTGTTGATTATTTCTTCTGACCAGAAAAATAAATAAGACCACAACTACAGAAGTTACGGGTGTCATCTCATGTTTGGTATACCCGTTTCTAAATTGAATATTTTAATATCGTCCGTTACACAGTTAATGATCGGTTAACAAGCTTTGGTTATTGGTCAGGTCGCGGTCAGAATTCATTTGAAAAATAGCATTTCTAACACAATAGAAATGGCACAATATCGTTGAGAAAAAGGTGATGCAAAGTCCTCTGTCCTTTATTAATGCTGTGAGAACATGTAATTTACATCTTCTCAATGCTTAAGGTGCTGGAGAAATATTGTTGAAATTTGAACTTGATCAAAACAAAAACATGCAATAGTGCCATTTTCTGTTCTGTCACAAGCTCTGCGCCCCACATAACTATTACAAAGTTCTTTAAATCTTCAAACTCAAATACAGTTGATCAGAATTAAATAAGAAATTAAATATATCAAATAAAAGTAAAATCTCCAATATCCTCAGTTAACACAATAACACAGGCCTACTGATTTGATGTACATCTCTCTGAGATTATCTCTTTAGTTGTTTAACACAAACAAACAAGACAAAGGAGCAGTTTTTACCCACAGAACTACATAGCCTATAAGGACATATGGACTTCAATGTCAATGGATGTCCTGCTAAATGATTGTTCTAAGCAAATAAAAACTCTTTCTATCAGATGCATGGGCTATACTGGTTGTGGACATACGCATCTTTATAAAGATTGCTAATTCATTATGCATAATAGCCTACAGAAATAGTTCACATGCTAAGGCAACACGGTGGCCCAGTGGATAGCACTGGGCCTCACAGCAAGAAGGTCGTTGGTTTGAACACCGGTCGTCCTGGTCTTTCTGTGGTCTTTCTATCAAAAACATGTTAGGTTCACTCTCCAGTCAGTGCCATCTGACCAGTGACACCAATTCCAATCTGGAGTTGGTCCCTCGGAGCTGCACAGTGGCTAACCACTGCTCCCTGAATTTCACAACATGTATAAAGTGTTTGTGACAATAAAAGCACCTTTACCACGTAACCAACCAGCCCGAGCGCTCATTTGTGCCAGTATTGTGCAAAGCAGCATCCACAGAAGTATGTGGTCTTTCAATTAAGTTTGAAAAGTGCTTTGTTTGTAGGCAGAAACAATGGATTTCTAAACTGGTATGCAGCAACACGTCCTCCACGAGTTCTAACAGTCTCTGTACTGCCTGTCCTGTTTTAAATGATGGAAAATTACAATACATATTACGTTGCTTTGCTGCTCCTCCAATCTGTAAAGCCCGAACCATTTCCATATGATTTAGCCATTGTTCATCTTCTTACAAACGTTCTGTTGTGGTCTTGCTGCCTCATGCATAAATCTTCATACATGGTGCGCTTGAAAATGTTAACTTGTTAGTGACTTGGGGCGGGGTAAGGAAGTGGAGAGTGAGCGGAGATTTGCAACAACTAGCACTGCTTCGCTTGGGGGAACAAAAACGAGTTCACACCATGGATGTGATGCAACTCTCCTATAACACACACCCCCAACGTTAATTGTTTCCATTTTGTTGCCTGAGATTGAGAGAGCATTGGGGATAGCAAGAGAAGTGAAACTCAATTCGCATCTCATGACAGCGGCTTAAACAATGTAAGCATGTAAGCATTCTGCGAAGTATCGAATTATCCGATATATTGTACACCCATACATCGACAATATCCTGTAGTAATTTTGCATTAAGGGGCTAGAGATAAACGCCAGTGAATACTGTTATGAATTCTAAGCCTCTCTCGTTTGTGGTTTTCAATAAAGGTCGTAGGAATGCTTTGAGTCTTAATGACAGTCAGAAGATGAGAGCACAATCTTATAGTGGCTCATAATTCATCACTGTAAACATAAAAGAGACAGAATAGGTGGGATCTGGTTTGCATTTGCATAAATGACTGGCAGGCTGGACACGAAACACACGTGCAGCTTGTTAAGATTTGCGAACCACAGCAGCGCGTGTACCAGGTTGGATTTGATTCAGACACTAAGCAGTGCACTTTAATGTCACGGCGTGTTATGTTTGCATCATGTGGGATGTGGGCAAGAGAGGCAGACAATGCTTAGAGTGTAGGATTACACGTAAAAAAAAAAAGAAAAATACAAAAAAACATGTAATCCTACAGGCTGACGGATTTTCTGTTTTTCCCACAACAAACGCCCCCAAACCTGGCAGGCAGGCAGACAAACACAGGCCACCATGCACTTAATAGTAGGATTTGTAATTAAGTCTCGGGTCACAACAGAGATGACCCGGACAGCAGCCATTGCTGAGGAACAGCCCGTTTCCCAATGACTTCTCATTAGTAAGCTCTACGGCAGCTTCCTATGTATTCCGACTCTCCCTCGGAAACTCTGAAGGTGACACAGCAGTTACGGTGGACTTTGATGGGGCACTAGGGAGCTCTACTTCATATCACAGGACTGCTTCCTCTGCAAAGTAAAAGGTTTTCGACAATCAGCAGCTGCAGCCATTAAGACGGAAGGGATGGGAGAGTGTGTTTTGGAGCCATTCTCTGCAGCGTCGAGAGGCTCCAGTTTTCTGCCAGTAAATGAAAGATGAAACTCCTCCACAGCGTTCCAGCCTGCCGCACATACAATCCGATCACTAAATCATTCATTAATCAAGTGTTTACATCAACAGTATATCATGGCTCCCTGTGGGAGCCTCCTCCTGTCTCTTATGTAGTCTAGTGTCACAGTGCAAGTATGCGGGTTAAAGGTAGCCTATTGCTCCCAGCAACATTTTTGCTGAGAATATAGTCTGGAAACCCTGTTCAAATTAGCGTTTTCACAGTCTATGACCAGTAGAAGGCAATGACTTTTACCACTTCCCCAATGGAGCGTGGCCAGACCTTGTTCAAAAAGTGAATATTGTGCTTGGTTAAACCTAGCTAGGTTAAAGGTGCAGCACGAAACAACCAATCGTTTAACCAATAATGTGCAAGAAAACATTCCCTACACAATCAGCTGCTTACATGCTGACGTGACGTCCCGCATCCGTAAAGAAGAGCGTGATGCCCAGCTCTGTATGGGTAGAAGAGGAGTAGTGGGTCACACGCTCTAAAATGTTTTAGTAACGCTGGTTTCAAACAATGGGACAATTCTGGGTTCCTAGTCATAAAGGGTACATTTAAAGGGTTGTCAGAAGATAGTCTGGTTGCCTGACAAAGAGAACAACAGTTCATTACATGTAGGGGTGCACGATATTGACAAAATGGGATATTTTGATATTGATCATGAAAATTGCAATATCGATATTAATTTTTGATATTTTTAAACATAACTAAAAAAACAAAGAGTATGGGAAAATGCATCACCAACATATATGTATAACATATCAAAACACATTTTCAACTGACAGTCATATTGGACTTGTACAACAATAGTAATCCAAGGTACAGAGGATACATTCTTTTTGGCCACTGATGTTTCCTCTTTCATCTCTATTATGTCATTAGCTTCCTCAGCCTCACATCTTACTGTTCTGTCTAAATCAAACACAACTAAGCCAAACAGCCAATAGACACATCTCTCCACTAAATAAACTAAATAGTGCACTTCCTGCAACAGTTTCCATATGATATTGCACAACGTGATATTGCGATAACGGTACTGAGTCGATATATTGTATATATAACTAGTATCTAATATTAGACAAGGTACCACCACTAAGCCCATCGTCGGCCAAAAGGCTGCCTCCACTTCCAGGACATCAGATTTGCACCAGCCTGTTCACATTGTGTATTCAGCCACCGACTTAGGGCCTGATTAAATCTGAATTTAATTGGATCAAATCTAGTCGTGATGGAGCGCTCCCCCCTGCGTTTAACCCACGGTCCTCTGTCAAGTGAGAGGGGAGAAAAATACGATGGGGGGAATTAGGAGCAGGAAATGAATACCAATGATAGGCTGTGCTAATAGCTAGCACAAGAGGAGTGGACCACACCTGCTGGGATTATAGAGGCAAATCCGTGCTGCTTGTTCAGTGTGTGTGTGTGTGCGTGCTTGCGTTTACTTTGCTAGGATCAACCCTATAGTAGAAGGGCAATACGCATGACTGACGTTACAGTATTCTCAGTGGTACCATAACTGAAATTGTAAGATTTGCAGCGTTGTTGATTTAAAAATAGATACAATCAGTCAATATACACACAGGCTGTATTGAGTAGACTCAACATTGGATACGTTCAGTATGTTATTGAACTTACTTAACTACATTTGCTGCGTTTCATAGACGTGAGAGACCAAAAGCCATGTCAGCCAAACTGACCAATTGCGTTATTAAATCAAAGACACACCTACTCCCTATTATTCATTTTTACATTTAGTTAAAGACTGTGTAAAGAAAATACAGAGATTTACTTGGAAATACGTTTTATATGTTATAAATGTATTCCTGACTGATTTCCTGATTTCATAATTTCTCTGTTCAAGATTTTTTGGGAGGGCCAGAAACGGGGTACTACTACAGTATATACGTAGATGGTCCCGAATTTGCATACCCCTCTCCGTAACACCACAAGGATATAAAAGTGCAGAGAACATTCAAATCAGCTCAGTATTTATTCTGCTCCAATGCATATTATTTTTATTGCATTTTATTATTATTAACTAAATTAAACAGCCTACAGTTGCCAAATCCAGTCGGCATTCTCGTGTTCAAATCAGCATCTAAATAATCCAACTGTCTTTATGTAGTGCAATCCTCTTTCCAAAAGAAAATATAAACCACATATCCAAACTAAAAAATCCAATCCAACAAGCTGTAGGCTAGATTAATTTGACAAGAACAGCGTCTCAAGGCATCTGCAGGTGTCATGCCAAAAAGTTATCTGCTAATACGTGGTCTGTTGGAAACTGATTTCTGCCCACGAGACCACACACAGCCCTATATTATAACCAATCTAATAATTTGTACCAGTATACTGCACATCTATTTAAAGTAAAAACACAACTCATAAAATGCATGTCTGAATTTTTCCAATCAATGTTTGTCTGAGGATACCTTTTTGGCAACACACTGCGGTATGGAGTATACCGTAGAACACACATTTGGTGTGGTTAAAGGACCCATTTCATGAAAATCAAGTATTTATAGTTGTTTTTCGAATTAGCAATGTCGATGTGACACGGAGAAGTAGTAAACCTTTCAAAGTGGACTGTTAGCTTCTTGCATTGGCTAAAAAAGGGAGAGAGGCAGGGAAATATGTGAATGAGAGAAATGTGCATATGTTGCGTAGATTACTGCACACAGTTTGTTTGGTAACGCCCCTATGAGGATATGGCCAGCTACGTAGTTTCAGCGAAATATACATGGCAAGGAACACAAGGTGCACAAAACGATTGCCGTTTTTGGTACCGCGAGTTATAATGTTTTTATCTGGGTCAGTGATCAGTCATATCATACAAAACATTTAACGTTATGTCCGTGATAATAACATTCTGCCGCCTGTATCCTTTACTGTAGTCTAGACAGCGAGGCGGAATTCATGCGCAATATTAACACCTTGAAAACACTGCTGAAATTAAACCATATGTGGCCCAAAACCCATAAAACTATATTCAAACTGTGTTTGAGTAGCCTGCACCTGTACTAGTAGTAAAGCAGTCGTAGCCTCAACACAGCTCATGACACGGCTACGTGGGAGTCGGTGCGGGGTGGACAGTGGCTTGTTAAATTTAAAGCAACAGTCACTGAAATCAGAACCTTATCTAAAGATTTGTTGTATGATGTGCTATTCCACATAAACTATGTGGTATTTTTATCTAAGCTTGTCAACTACATTGCATTGAGATGTCAAGGAACTGTGTCAACAAGTGAAAAGGAGCATGAAATTACTCCTTTAAAGCGCCTTCTGCTGACACACCCCCAGCTTTTGAGAACAGATAATGCTGGTTATATTTTCACGCTTTCGAAACATAATTTTAGGTTTTTATATTTATATTTTAGATTTAGACTTTTTTTATTAATTCAAATTTGGCTGGGTGGTTAATATTGCCATTTTCTGTGGTGTGACGAACTCAGAACACACATTTTATATGCTTTACACCGGCTTTAATTGAATATAAAATTATGCATATTACAACAACAATACTGAAATCACCCCCAGTGAAAGTCTAGTGCTGTGTAGTACGTACTTTGTGCAACACCTTACTCTGATACTTTGTGTGTGTGCGTGTGTGTGCGTGTGTGGGGGCAACGGTTTTCGGCATTTTAAAGTAGGACGTAAAGTACTCTTTGCAGTTATGGAAAGGGATACAAACAATTTCCACTGTGTTCATGTTTGAAGGGTTTTATGGGAGCAAGGATGATGCTATATCTTGTAATAAATTGGTCCATGGTTGCAGCTGGATGCTGAGCTATGGGCAAATGGGTGCGCATGTGTAAGGGGAATGCCTGGGAGGGTGAATGTGTGTTCAGGTGTAATTCCTCCCCGAAAGTCTCTGACCCATCTTACAGACTGCTGACTGAAACTGTATTTTCCTTTTACCCAGCCAGGTTTACACACAACACATTCTTATTTACAGCAATATCCAGAGGGATTTGTTGCAGTGGGAGAGTGCATTATGCACATATATATACTGTATGTGCATGCACGCACACACACACACACACACACACACTCACGCACGCTACCCAGGACAACCACAGACTTATATTGCTGATCATTCAACAGGGATAGGGCAGGGTGTGCTGCCATGCTCAAGGGATCCTCGGCAGTAGGACATATTGAGCGACGTACTGTACCAGTTCCACTGTAAATACTGTACCTGACTATTAAGAAGTACTCACATACAAACGATAAACACCAGAAATATTTTTTGCACCAGCAGCATTCATTTAGAGCAGCCTGTTGGTGACAGTTGGTCGTTGGGTCTGTGAGTGGAGTTGAGTGATTAAGAATGCGATTCTACTCTGTGACCGTGGAGGTCAAAGGAAGCTTGGGTAAATTACACAGCGAACCTGTATCGAACGCCTCAATGTGGGCACAAGGTTGATTGAAAAATGGACATTAGCATACACAATATTGAGCGGTGGCTGACAGAGAGGCAAACAAAGACTGCACTGTGGTAGAAGGTGGAACCCTAAGAGGGAGTAAGACCTCATTATGAGGAAAAACATAATTTTTCCAAGCTGAGTAAAATCCCCCCCTCCTTACACAATAGGGCTGATGCTAGCCTCAAAAAAATGTACTGAAACCAAAATAACTAAAGTGGTGTGCATTTAAAATTAACTTGCTCTGCTCATAAATAAAACATTCAACAAAAGATTGCTGATAAACTGTCTAATGAGAAGGGGAGGAATTTGCTGATGAATGGCAAATTTTTATTTAAGATAAAAATGCATCTCACACACACACACACACACACACACAGTCTGATAATTAAATTGAATGGCAATGTTGTTACCATTATTTTAACTGGCATTTCCTCCTAGTTGAGTGTGGACCTTTTTCTGTGGACGGACAATTTAATTTCTTCTCTAACCAATCATTAGCCACCCGGCTACTCTAATAGTGAAGTCAACCCTGCTAAAAAAATCTGGCATTGCTGGTCACCAGCATAAGGTATGTTTTGCATGCTGGAACCAGCATGTAATGCTGATCTGCTGGTACCCCGGCATCTAATGCTGTTTGATGGTGTACCAGCAAACCAGCACTACACCAGCACTAACCAGTATGAACCAGCCTGGACCAGCATGGACTTCATGCTGGTTCATGCGGGATTTTTTTGCAGGGGACACGCTGAGCCTTATTAATCCATCCACATTCGTAATATATGCAGAATCTGTAGGCAACAGTACAGGTATCTAGTATCTGAAGAGTCCTGGGATCCATTTGTAGTCTAAGTAATATTTTGATGAATCACATTTGAGCTGGCTTTTTTATCTTATGTATCTGCATTCATATCAGTATAGAGATTAGCAATTTGCTAATCAGACTGTAAACAATGATCACAGCACAGAAGAGGAAGTCTTGGCCCGGATATTGACCCTAACTGTACCGGAAATATAGGCCCTTGATCGCTGATGGGTTCCTAGATTGGCTTGATTATGACTCCAAATGGGAACATTCTGTTGACGATAATGGCACAACCTGAATGCTCTCCAACATTTAATAAGGTGGGCAAGGCTTGAGGAGTCAGGCTAAAAACCTATTCCTGGCATTGCACTATCCAGAGATATGGTATCTTAAAAGCTAATTTAGCCTTGTATAGCAGAATGCTACAATCAAAATGTAATTGAACCTTTAATTTGACCAAAAGTTCATTGCCATCAGGGACATCAAGGCTATCTAATGAGGGATTTAAAACCAATTTTGCTACTTGCAGCTACAAGATAAGTCAGAAGTCATTAAAAATATTACAAAGTCTGCGAGGCATCGTATGCTACACACCGGCAAAATAAGTTCAATGAGAACCTTGTGATTCTAATTTACACTATTCAAGATTAAAAAATAAATAAATAAAAACATTTGGGGACATGACTTTGATTATGTAGTCTCTCTCTGTTTTCCATCATGGCCCTTTCTGTTGTTAACACAATTCAGGGCCCCCTGGGGATAAAGCGCCTAGCATTAGACCAATTTCCACAGGAGGAATCCATCCTCTGCCGTCTTGGTGCGCTACACTCACTACACCGCTATAAAACAACCACCCCAGGCTGTATGCTCCTCAACATCATTTAGCTCCACAGAAGGAGGTCTCCCGTTGTTTCCCATGTCACGATACTGTACGCATGTGATTTCTGTTTGTCGTCCCCCCCCCCTCTCCGTCCCTTGTTATACAAGGAAGGCCATGTTCATTTCCTGTGCACGATGGCTGTCTCTGGCTCTCGCCTGCTGACAAGCACGTCGGTGGCCCCGCCATTCGGCTGCAACGGCCTACCACAAAGGGAGCTTGTTTGCGTCGTGTGGTAACCGAATTATCTCCTCTCTTCTCTATCTGATAAGCACAGTCTTCTCCCCTTGTTCTTACTGAAAGACCCCTTGATGAAAGGTGCTGGCAGGGATTTCAGTCGTGACACAGCTGTAAGTCCACATTTGTGTGTGTGTGTGTGTGTGTGTGCTTGCGTGCGTGCGTGCGTGTTTGTCTATAGAATAACCGTCAATCCTAAAAACAAAATATCATATCATGCTGATACAGCTGATACCAAAATACACTGATGTGGCCTGCTGCAAAACTGAGCAGACCCCTACTAGCATTGAATCAAATTTGGAATCACGTCAGCTATGTAATTCTTGAAAACAAACTGATTGGAAATAAATGTATATGGTATAGGACGTGACCCAAGTGACCTAGTCTAGTGAAGGAGTTTGATGTCTCTAAATCACTCTGGCATATTGTCTTTTGAATAGAAATAGCTGGCATGCCTACATTCAGCAAGTTTGTAATGCGGGGCGTACAACGAGAAGTTTGGGACATTTTTTACAACTGAAATAACTCTTTTGCTATTAATGAGAGAGTACCGAAGAACCGAAGATTGTTTTTGCCAAAATGGTACCCAACCCTAGTTAATAGTGCACGATCAATGCAGTGCAACATATATCGTGAGCTAATATATGGTGAAACAGACTATAGAGAAAGTGCTGGGGGTCGGGCAGATAACGTCTGCAGGCAGTATGCAAAGCATGATGAAGGAAGGGCTACATGAAATGCAAGCCAAAACAAGACCAAACACACTTGAGTACTAGAGAAGCAACGCAGTATCCTCCTTTGGCTTACACACCTTGGAAATGTATATCTGCGCCAATGTGTAATGCACTAGTGTTGAGAGTGAACCATAGACTGCATAAATAAATGGGCAAACCCTCTGTGATGTCATCCATAAGTTATCTGAAGCATGGATTTGAAGCTCAAGCCATGCTTGCGCTGGCCGGCCCCATAATTGCATTACCTGACTCCGCCTACTGTATAACTCTGTATAACTGTATATAAGGCTATCCATAATGAAAGTGATTCATTTACATCTTAATATATTTTCAAGGGATAGTTACATTAAAGGAAAATCACCCCCCCTTACACTTGCCATGAAGCTAGCTACCCTTTTATATTTTCCACTCCAAAAGCCCTGCTATATATAGATAGCTCTGCCATTGGTCATTATAACATGGTGGTCTATGGGGATTGACTCAATTTCAGAGTCAGCCTTAAAGTGTAACTGCACCCCAGCTCTGAGCCTGACTCCACCCATTTTGCACAACTCTGAAAAATGCCAAAACATAGTCAAGGAGCTGCGTGAGGGGAGGTGACATTTGAATTTGATGACACACAAGCAGACATGGGCTACTGTTGGAAACAAGATTTGTATCAGATATTATGTGTGGAGCCATTTTCAGACCATAAAATCCAGCTTTTCATAAAACCGGTGCTACCAACATTCTCAGTTGGTCGCACTAGCAGATGATTTGATTGCACCGTTTTAATTTTTAATATTTCTAAAAAGTATGGTGAGTTTCCTACAATGGATGGGCCGCATTGCCTACATTACACACACAGTGTAGCATTCCCATTCTCTATTAAACTACAGGTAGGCCTACTGCATTAGCCCTCATCAGTTGGTTCTCCCTCTCCTCCAGCCACATTTTTTAAATAACCACCTTAATCTTTGGAAAACGACACGCTTACATTCACATAAACAGAGTGCCGTCTACGGCTCCGCTATTCACCTGCGCGACCAGCAGGACGAGATCATTACAAATTCACACTTTATAATTTTTCTGCAAGACTGTAGCAGTTGTAATACAGCTGTATCATGTCTGCTGAAAAGGACATGTATGTTAACTTTATCTTAAAAAGGTGCTACGTGTAATATGTCTAGTTTAAAACATTTTTGAAAAGCAACAAAAATGATAAAGAAAGGTATACGTTTTGATGATATGTCAAAGACCTCTATGTACTGCGTTGTTGAGATCTTTTCTGAAATTAACAGATCATTCCGGCCCGGACAGCCTCTAAACCTTGTAACCTCAAGGCAGATTAACCAACAGAAGAAGAAGAAATGTGTGTGTGGGGGCTATTAGGATAATAGACTTATTATTAGATAGACACAGTGAAGAAAATGGCGGCTCAATCTTACCATTTATTTGCCAATTGTCGCAGAGATGCACGATTTTCTAATTAAGGGTGTCGCCATATTGGCAAAGTGATTCTTTTGACATGCGCAGTACAAACAGAAGATTACGTTGCAACCTGCGACACTGGAGTTCCCGACCTCAAGCCTCGTGCATGTGCGTCGTAGTACAATGTAAAATAACAGGAGTTTTATATTTGTAGGCCTGTTTTGTTTAATATTAAGCATTTACACTAAAAGTAGTATCTATGTTATGCTCGCAAATATGCACCTTGTTGCTCGTGCAAGAGAAATGCACGGGCAGCTCGGGCACAAGCGCATGATTATTACATTATGATAAACAATCGTCCAAACTGGCATTATTTACATTGTTAGAAAAAATATATGTACATGAGCACCAATAGAACATTATTAAGCACCATATGAACCAAGTGCGGCACCTGAAAGCACTTTAGTGGAGCAGTTAAACCGCTAATTAATTTATGAATGGGGTGTGTATTGCAGTTGGCCCTATAGGCTGTAGTACCACCCGTCGCCACACGTCACGGCTGTTTCAAGCCTAAAGTCAGACCCTGCTCCTCTGATTAGGATCCATGGCTGAGATATACTGCCTTCTTGCATCCTGTTGCTTTACTGTTCTAAGTAAATGAAAAATATTTATTTGCAGAGAATCTCTTAATTACACATATTGTGCATTTGAATCATTTCATAGAAAAGTATTTGTAAACAAGCACGGATTGCATAAGGACGTGAAGTCCATTTGTAAATAAGCCTATATACTAGTATGCTCAAGGCATGTTCATTTCAGTAAAAGACTAGGCCTATGCTACAAGTCTTACCTTTTTTAAACAATGCGTCTTGTGAACCGGACGCTGGCTGCTTTGTTAAAGTCTCTCTTACCCAACACGTCCTTGCACAATAGCTTAGTTACACATCTTTTGTCTCAAACCCGAAGTAGCCTACACCGAATTGCTGCTTTTCTTCGGCATTAGCCAAAATTTTCCGAAGTTGCTTCTACCTCAGCGGAGGAAATATTTCAGCAGAACTCCCATGAATGTGTTTCCTTGTGTTTCACAAAGGGATGTAACGGTAACTGGTTTCACGATAAACCACAGTAAAATTCCCGACCGTTAGTATTATCGTTCCAAATATGAATTATCATTAAAACCGTGTTTGATTACCGTGCTGAAGATCTCATGGTAAATAGGCTACCGGCGTGACAGCATCAAATATGAACCAGCTAGTAACCTGCTAGACGTAGCGTAATGTGGGTTTTGTTTTGCATCAACGAACACCTGGAGGAAGGCACTGAGTGCTCCTTCGTACACCACAGAGCAAACAAGGGCAAACACACTCAGCGGATCCACAAATCCGCTGAGCTTCCTGCTGGTTCTGTATTTAGAAGGAAGTAGGCTTCCCTCTCGAAGAAGGATGTCTGCGATTCTACGGCTTCGCGGGGCCATGCCCATGTTTGCTATGTGTCCGTTTCACGTTTGATGTTCAGCAGGATGAAGGAGCTTGTTAAAACACTGCACACAGGGCAGATGCTTCATTCTATTCTTAAGTTTTTATCGACATGCAATGCTAGCCCACATAGATTAATGTAACATAGCCAAGTCTAGGCTACTGTATATAAGTTGGTTGCTCCCCTGAATATGTTGTCACGTCATGAAGGTAGGCTAGGTTAATATATTCATAACTCTAAGCAATGAAGCTACAGCGTTCATCTGTTTAGTATTCCAATTTATTTATTTAAAAATATGTCTAATTTAAACATGACTATAACAGCAAACAACTACCGTTTTCTCTAAGAGGATATAGTGGAATAATCCGACCTAATCTTTTCTTCTTTGTTGAGATAAGGCAGTGAGGTGTTAGTAAAGCACAGCGCATGTGTGGCGCACGGATATGTTTTGCTGAGAAGTTGGTGGACTTAGTTTGACATCTAGTGGCACAAAAGTATACAACAAATAAATGGGCAGAAAAAAATCTCAATTTTTAATCGTAAAAAAATAATAATAATAATAATTTTTAAAAATAAATAAAACCGAGGTATGAACCGAGCTGTGGATTTGGTGAACCGTTACACCCTTACTATATATAAAGCAAGAGCTCTGTAGAAATATCAGATTATTTTTTCAACACGCAAAGAGAGCAGTATGCTAACAAAATGCAAGATTAGCTTACAATTAGCTTGCAATAGATGACTATACCTTTAATGTCCTCCATATCCAGACATGACATTAATATTCTCCATGCAGATTTCATCCACAAATATCACTCCCAACAACCCCTACCACATACCATGCCTTCCCATCTCCGCTCTTGCCTAATATCACCCTCCCCCAACTTCCCGCCCCCCATCTAATAGTGCTTTCTTCCTCTTCCTTTTGGTTATTTTCTGCCCCAACTTTTCCTACTTCTTCCTGCCTCCTCTTGGGAAGTGGCACAGAATCCTTTTAAGTGCTGCAAAAGCAAATCTATTTATCATAACCATCTATCTCCTACATATACTTATAGCTGCTATACTAGAGAGACATGCTTGTGCGTGGCAACACCGTATGTGCACTTAGAGATCGCAGCAAACAAAGCCTTAACCATATATCTCTGACTTGAACATTAACAACATAAGACAAACACAAAACACACACACACGCGCACACACAGACACACACACACAGGCACGCACAAAAGCATTACTAGATGACGGGGATGCATTTGTGATTCCTCGTCCCAACAACTCAATGCTTTAACGGGGAGGTAAATGGCCGTGCTGTGCCCACACTCTGCTCCCACGCATGGCAATGCGGTTGAGCGAGGCGGTCTGTTGGGACATCCCATTGACTACGCACAAGGTGAGAACGGTGCGGCAACACAAGGCCGAAAGCGATCACCTCAAACAGCTCGGCAGCAAGATGGAGAGAGGCCCATCTCAAATGCCATACCTGGATACGCCTAGATAGGACTAATGGTGCCAGGAAGGGTGGGGGGAGGGGGAGTGGGGGAGAGAGAGAGAGAGAGAGAGAGAGAGAGAGAGAGAGAGAGAAAGAGAGAGAGGCCAAGGCATGGAAACTGGATAATTTCTCTTTTTGCAGACAATCAATCAAAAAAGGCTGTATGCAGACACATGCATACAAACACAGAAAACGGATACCCTAGACAAGTCAAGCCTAGATTAACATATTTTAAAATCCTAGAATCACCAAAGGCAATCATAGCAACACATTGTGTCTAAGAAGCATGTCGCACAAATACATACCCCCCACACACACACACACATACACACGCACACACACACACACACACTGAAAGAGCACAGCAGGCCATTGATATTCCATACACCCACACACAACATGGTGAGGATCTGCAATGGAGGCTGGTGTCTGTGTTTACCAAGTTGCACACCATGCCAGTTCACGCGTGGAGCTTTACCCGACTGCTGCATGTTACCATTACACACGTTAAAATGTGTGAGACACCTATGGCACATGCAGAATACATGTTGCACAACGTACAGTAGGATTTCAACAAGTCCATTAGTCACAATGCAGGCATATGGACAATTTTACATTTTTAAATGCCTGACAATACTCAAAAACACACAGATGCTGACTGTACATACCTTAGAAAAATAAGCAGCTGAACCAACCAAACAAATACCTTTACAAACAAAGCATCGCTGGAGATTGGCACATGGCCAAGGGAGTTTTCACCGTTTTAACAAGGCGAAACGGTGAGTAAGCTGTGGTCTCTGCATATTTTAGCAAAGAAATCTGTCATTACACTAACAATGTACGACTCTCATGAATATGAACATGCTTTTTGCCTCAGTGTATTGTTGACTGAGGTAAACGCATGATTGATTCAACCTACAAGACCATCACCAAGGCCTTTTCCATTTGCAGTTCAGAGACCAAGGCAGTGCCATCAAGGAGAATAACGCAGAATTACATATAGTGTAACATACACAAGCACCATTAGCCCACATGGTTTCAAGTCACTTAAGTGCTTATTGTAGGTGTCACTAAAATGACCTAATCTGGAAAGTCAGACTGTTAAATAAATAAAAATGAAATCTGCGGCAACAACAACAAGGCCCGCGACATTGGGTGGGTGGCAAGGTGCATCACTCCATTTATGGAGGATGCACGGTAGTTGAATGGTCACGTATTGTCCATTAATAGCAATGGGAATACCACAGTTTGTAGCATGTGCATGTGAGTGGAAAGGCATGATTATGGATGTGCCGGGGCTCATGTATTAAGCATGAATGAATTTACACATCAAGGCGGCAAATTAATTCCGAATAGATTTTTGATGCAGGCCAACACGAGACCTGATTAAATGATGAGGGGGTAGGTGATGGAAACAGGAATAGGGCGAACAGGACTCAGTGTCAATGTCAGACTTCTACACTGATCCTCTTGTACGGCCTCTAGTCAAGTGCGGATATGTGAGATAAAACGGATTTGCGACCTGGCTGTGACAAGTTTTACTAAAGCAACGTGTTTGATTTAGCAAAAAAAAAAACTATGCAACAGTTAAAAACAACCATTTCACCAGGCAGAGTATTAAAATATAGTATAAATGTGAGATCTCCCTGCATCTGAGCACAAGGATTTGACTTCCATTTTCTGCCCTGAGGTGGTGGCGTCCTGTCCAATTCACTTACATCATACTTTCAAGCTCTAAAGACTTTGCTATCATATTTGTAATGGAACGGTTTCGCTTGGAGATGTTCTGATTTAACTGTTCCCCGTCGAACAGCATGAGCAGGGACACATTAAAGTTGTGGGGGCTGCCACTGAAGAGGTCACATGTCTTTTTACTCATTCTGAATGCACGGAGCACTAGATAGAGGTTTCAATTTTCTCCAAATGTTCTCATTACAGAGGAGACGGCTGCCAAAAGGTCCGACGCCGTCTTATAATTACATCTTCAGTAGGCAAATCTCAATTATAAGTGAATACCTCATTATTGCACGCTTCATACTAGACTGCCCCCTGCTCAAAAGATAGACTTGGCAGCGAGCTGCGAGGACACTTTGCACTTCGTGTAGCGCCGTTGTTGTTAAGTACCCCGGAGCATTAGAGGAAAGACCTGTCACGGCTCAAGACCGAGAGGGAAAGCACAGTGAACAAGATATGACAGAGCACAAACCCTTGTCCACACAGGAACTCTTTTCTCTCTTCTTTGTATCTCTACAAAGAAATACAAATAAACCGAGAAGCTGCTGGACAGTGCAAAAATGTCACCTCAATTGTCGCACCTGAGCAGTTTTCTGCTCGAGTGAGAAAACAAATAACTTTGACCAACTATGTGGGCTTCTTTATAGCTTCCCAAACCATACCGCATTGCATTTCACAAAATAACTAAATTCTGGCCACTGACCAGTCACCTATCAACAGCTTTGATCTTCCCCTACATGGCAACCATTTCCATCATAGCAGGAATGTAATTTCCCAGTGGGTGGAGGCCACCCTAGGTGCAGGCTCCCAGTGTAATGTTCTGTGGAGCCAGGCCTCGAAAGTCGGGGAGGCTTTTTCTGGAAAGCATTTGCATTCAAATCATTGAGTCTGAAATTGGTTCTACCTGTCTGGGATCAGGACTGTCTCGTGTGGGTTCCTGGTGCTTTACCTTTGAGTGCGGTTTCTGTAACCTTCAATCACATGGAATACTAATAGCTTCAGATGACATGTAAAGAACAGGCTGTGTTATTTGTTCTCTTCTGAAGAAAACGCCCCTTAGCTTCACCATACCACTATAGCGCAAATCTCTGGGCTTACTAGGCTCAGGTAGCGAGCACAATAGCCCGTAACTATGCCATATCCTGATGATAATGACGCTGGGCAGGTTTGGTCTGCAACTAAGTCTACAGAGTGCCAAAACGCAGAATCACAGTGATTTTTCTTTCATGTCTACTGAATACAGTTTGACTGATTGCCCCATTGAAGGATTTTATTTCTATTGCTAACCTATCTTAAAAAAGGCAATTTGTGTTCACTGCACTGTAGACTCAAATTTATACAAAGCAACCGATATTAAAGTTGAAGGGATTCTGTTAATGTACCTGGAAGGGATGCCTGAAGCAGCCGACTGCAACAAGGCCTCTGGGAGGAGACCTCTGCAAGTTTTCATTACATAAATTAATTTTTCACGTACTGTACGTTCTTTTGAATCAGGGCACCACTTTCTAATAATGATTTATAGAGGAATCTACATTGCCTAACATACAAAAGGTTTGTATTATATTGACTGCTGTTTTTTTTCCCCATCCCAGTCTATTTATATTATATTATATGTATGAAATGTATTTCATAGATATTGCATTTTTTGTTACTGTTGTTTAGATATGGGTTTATTTAAGATGAGGTAGGTAGGGGTTGAGTGTTGCAACTACAGTTGGCTAGAACAGAATAAAAGTTTGTCCTCCAGTATCAGCATTAAAAGAAAGTCAACGGAGTGGCAAATGACTACAGCAGTCAATGCATTGGGTTCCGAGAACCTTAGCCAACATGTCAGAAACTATAAAGAAGTGTTTGGATATAAAAGTCGATAAAGAGAAAAGTTTAAAGTGTGGCAGCTAAGCTCACAAAAAGAAAGGATGGCTGTATCATAGAAATGCGACCACTATGTCAATACTAGGAAAGAGATTACAAAAGATATATCTGAATGATACCGGATTAATTACAACTGGTTAAAAAGTATATGCCGGTGCATATAGACCTGTACGTAATTGCCTCCTGTGCAGCATGGATGTCTGTGAGCCTCAGCAACAGCAAATAAACAAATGCAGCTTTCCATGGCGATCTTCTTACACAGTGAGTAAGACATGTAATCTGTGGGAAGAAAGACGGGGTGCGCACAATATGGCGATACACAGAAGGTGACTATACAGATGTAACGATGGCCAGCCGGTTAGCGCTGCGCAGTAGCCTACTCTTAAATTACGTAAATATCACTCTCCGACACATCAAGAAAGCTCTAGTAAAATATACTAGCAGCATAATTTTGTAATCCACGGAAGAGGGGTTCGCGTCTCAGTGGGGACGGAATCTGTCACGTTTGAATATCAAGTTGATTCTTTATTCATTTGACAAGTGTTTAACAGACATTATTAAGTTGCTTACAAAATAAACAGTTCACATTTAACGTTTCGGTTTTGGCTTTTCTGATGATCAATGTTTTGAATATGCATTACGTTTTTAACGTGAAAATAAATCTTACTGAAACACAGACTATGAGCGATTAAAAGTGCTGGGGTTTATAAATAAATGAAAATGTATTAATGTATGATTGACGTAATTGCAGTGCCACATTTAAAGGGGTTTCTGCCCCAAACAGAAGACATGTGAGGCCGACAGAAGGGATCTTATCATGCATGTGCGTTTTGACTCATCTGGGATATGAAATGAGAAGTCTACAGGAGAAAGCAATACAGAATGCCTGAGCCTTAGGCGTACTGCATTCTATTCCTGTTTTATTTAGTTTTTCCTTAGCCTACATAAAGATACCTTCACTCACCATACATTGTTGCAGAAAATACACAAACTGCTGCATTAAACTTCACCAGAATGCAGGAAATTATGCGTTAAATAGGGATGGCACCGATACGATACTGATATCGGAAATTGGTCCGATACTAATTTAAATAGCTGGATTAGCTATTGTCTATAGCTATTGTCATAGTTCGTTGATAAACATAATCGCCTGGCGAAAGCTAAATAAAATCACCCTTGAAAGGAATAAAATATGTGGGACTATGTTACATATTTGTGTTGGAAACATTCACGTGTGTATGCTGTAATTTACTACAATGCATTTTAACCTACGCTTTTTCGCCTCGCGCTTGCCGATACCTCGCCAGAGCACTCACGTGCGGGCCCTGAGTCACGGAGGTCCCGATGGTACTTCCTCAGAGCCCTGAGCGGGCCACACAAATCCACAGACTTAAGATTTCAATGAGCACCGGACATTAGACCATGCATGCTATGTACAGACAATATTACAGTAGCCAACACCATGGCACATACTGTAGACAAACCCCCAGTCTCAGAAGAGCTGACATTTGACTTTATCTTTGATGGTAGTCTCAGCGTACAACGTTATGAGCTTGATATACCGAGCTTTTAATAACTGGTAATGTAGGCCTACTTAGGCTACATAAACATTATAGCCTCATTTAATTAGTACATGTGGATATTTTATAACGTGTACATACACACACACACTATATATATATATATTTAAAAATATAATTTTCTTTCTTTTTTTATTGCCCCGTTTTTTACCCAAAGTGCTGGTATCTGTATCGGGACTAAAAAAACTGGATCGTGCCATCCCTAGCACTGTTTAACACTCAAAATCTTCTGGGGGAGGACCCCAAGACCCCTCACCCCACCCCTAGACTCAAAACATACACCCTTTAGGTCTTTTAATACATTTAAATATATTATTTATTTTTTTTATTGACTATTGATATCCAGTCTGCTCTGACCACCAACGAATGCATGCGCGCACCACTCGGGTAACAAAAACCGCTCTCCGCCACTGCTTAAAAAAAACTCCTAGAAGACACACTGAACTGTGTGCACGCATTCATGGGACTGACAGGCAAGGTATATTTGCCGGACCGAGAATGGAAAAGAGGCCCTGATTGCTCCAAAATATTTGAGTAGCTGGCAAAATGGCAATTTATAGTGGCAGGATATGAACGAGAGGAGATATTCTCACAGAGCATTTCACTCGCTTATAGCTGACTGATGTCTATGACTTTTCTAGCAGATTACACTAAATGTACAGCTCTAACATCCTATCTATTGCTTCTTTAAGCTTCTTTAGCCACTAAAGACAAGATTGTTCCATTAAAATATGACTATGAGCTTGAGTTGTAAGTGATGGATCATCTTTCTAGATTGATTAACCATGAGTCATGCTTTTCCCTGCACGTCTCTGCTTACCAGCACTGAAACACCCCTAAAATAAGTAAATATTGACAATGAAATAAAACCAACGCTTATCGGCTGTCCTAAAATAATATTGCTTTAAGGATAACATTTTCCAAAACAATTATTAATTTGGTTTCAACAAGATACGAGATCTTGAAAAAAGGTTGGCGTCTATAAGTATAGTAGATTATTAAAAAGCTGTAGACCTAGGGCTAGACGATTAACCGAAAAGTAATCGAAACTAAAATTCAGAACATCTAGCCAATGTAATTTTTACTATTTTTTTTTATCCTGTTCAATCAACCGCGACGTAAATAGGAGGACGTCTGTTTTACAGATAAGCCTATTTGTCAGGACAAAGATACGGGACCCGTGACAATCCCAGGCACATAAATAAACGAGCATCTACAGCATCTGCATAGAAACTACACTTCTGCTACCACGTGTTTATTCCATATTTATAGTTCTCTGGTGTATTCACGTAACTCCGCCGAGTAGTCGGCTGAATGAAAGCATCGTGGAGCAGAACTTAAACAAAAGCAAAACAAAGGCAAAAAGAATGTGTTCATTCATCGTAATCGAGGTACAATGTTCAATAAATCGTGATATTTTTAAGGTTAAATCGTGATATTGATTTTAGGTTAAATCGTTCAGCCCTACATAGACCTATATTTTGTATTATCTTATAGTACTACAGTGTATTATTATCTTACTCACTGGACACACTCATGGCGACTATGAGCCTAAACAGTGAGTGACAAGCCTTAAATAAAGGCACACAGCCACGGCTCCACCATCTATCTATATGTTGTCTTCAGTCTTGGCTTTCCCCACGCCTCCCTAATAATACGTCATCAGGGCAATTTACTGACATTGTGAAATCAAATTAAAAATGCATTCAGACATTGATCACCTGATGCGCCAAGATTGATTGCTGCTCAGAGAGCAACCTTCGTGTGTCTTTGTTCAGCCAGGGTCCTTGCTGCCTTCCCCTACCATATAAATGTATCGATTCGCACACCCACTCTTGGATCCATAAGCAGCATTTAATATTCTTTCAGTGTTTTGCTATACATTTGCGTGACCCATAGCAAAATCAGTGAGTTAAAAACAGCAGGAAAGCGGCACCTAGTCTAAACACCCGCTTTTTAATACGTTTTGTGACAGCGGCACAGATACTGTGTGCCCAGATGCAAGGTGATAATGCAAAGTTAATTACCCATTAAACAGCTGCGTTTTTTTAGATAAGCTTTCGCAAGTTTAACCACCCCCCCACCCCCAAAAAAAAGCATTCAAACCATTTAAAAATAACAACTACATATAGCAAAAATACTTCATCCAATATAACCTATGAGAGGTCATTCTGCACTCGTTCAGTGTTATTCACACATTCTCATTTAACACAATAACAAGCAGGGAATACACTTGAATAAAAAATATAATACTGCACGCTACATAATGCTGTTCGAGACGCTTGTGTGGTACAATGAATGTGGGGTGGGGAAAATAAATTGAATGCCTGTGAATGAGATGCATTTGTATGCAAAATTGCACACAAGGCTGCTCAAAGCCTGAGCTGCAGGCAGACGGTCTAGCATGTAATCAGCTAGCAAATCTGCCCGTCTCCCGTGAGCCACCCCTGTGCGGTGTCGTGTGGGACAGACAGGAGCAGGTGAAAGGCGGGCGCTGTCGTCTCTGAGCGCCGGTGCACACGGCTGACCCTGCTGGTGTCCACATTAGCACGGATCATATCCCGCGAGTGTCATCCCTCCAGACAACACCTGCAGCCGCAACACATTTCAGCCAAAATAACCAAACTTCCATATTGAGTAAATTGTGTGTAAGCTCTCAGTGAACTACAGCTTTCGTCTCGCACAACACACGTCACCAAAACGATGTTCTCTTCGGCTTGTAGACTGGCGTGAAAACATCATGACACTTACGCAACACAGGGTTTGTAGTCTTACTAATTACATATTTTCACAGTCTTATACATGATTTGAACAATTGCACGATAAAATGAGACTTTCTTGACTCGAAGAATTTATACTGTAGTGTATGTGTACTTCATGTCACAAAGCAAACAGGATCTAAAAATAATGTTATTCTCGCCGTTAACTGCCATACATATTTCTTTCTAACTTAAGTTCCATAATGCAGAAGTGACTTGATAATAAATAATAAATAATAAATAACAAATAATAAATAATAAAATAAAATAAATAAATCTGAATGATATTGTATCAATGGGTTCTAGTGATGTGTGCGTGTGCCTGTATAATCAATAAACCTGCTATTAAGGTCACCCAGTGTCGTCGTGACAGAGCAAACATCATGTCTGCTAAAAGTGTAACTGTCCGCGCCCCAGCTCTGAGCCTGACTCCACCCATTACAACTTTTAAAAATGCGTCAAGGAGCTGATTGAGGGGAGGGGAGGGGCTGAGAGGGGAACCCCTATTAACATTTGAATTTGATGACGTATGAGTGTATTAAGTGTACCTTTGAAAACCAGCCAAGTTGGGTGATGTTTAACGGATATCACATGTAGTTCTGTTTTCAGCCCATAAAATGCAGATGTTGTCAATATTAACACAGCATTGATGTGTCTCATCACAGATAAATCCTATTACTTTGTTTCCAACTCAAAAAACACATTTTAAGGTGCAGTTACATTTTGAGTAAATAGGGTGACGCTGGCCAGAGTATTTTGGAACTGACGGTATGCTCCCTGAATAAAGTGATTTTATTGGGTTATAAGATTGTAAGAGGACTAAGTTATGAAGACTGTTTTGAGATATATATCAAATCTGTATAATAGGTAGGGGGTTGTTCGTGTTTGCGCAATCCTCATCAATCACAGATGCTTTCTTATGAATTATAAATAAAGTTGCTTATTGAATCAAAGCCTATTCTCCAAAGATATTTTTAAACCACTACAGAAATTGGTGAGGGGGGCTCTCTTTGAAACTCGCGATTATCCCCCATGTCCACTTTCATCCTTGTTGTCCATCCTATGTTTTAATTCATCTCTGTCCGTCATATGCTTTCGTCTTGCCATTTAACGTTTAGCATTCCCAAACTGATTATCTCTAAAGCCCTGCCTCTCTCTTGGTGGGGAACTGCCCCTAGGTCTAGCTGCTTCTCCTAGCGCCCACACCAACAGACCCGGCACCTAATGAATCCGTTAGGTAAGATGGCAGGCACGCCTCCACATTGATCACAATGGCTCCACACCTCGAACTCTCCGGGAAGCGATTTGTCAAGGCGATAATTTATTTTGCTGCACCGGATATGGTCTGCCGGGGAATGGGTTGTTTTTTCTTCATTTGCTTTGGGCCCTGACAGACACAATATCAGATATCAAATCAGGGTCACAATGTGTGGCATGTAACACACAGCGGTACCTCACTAAGGGTCAGGCGGGGAGACAAAAAGTGGATATATCTTGTTAAGCTGTCGAGGGAATCATTCTTCAGCGGTGGGTATGGGGGCATTCTCCAAACTAGGTGCCTGGCAATGTTTCTTCCCGATGACCTCATGCAAAGACTTTGCCTCTGCGGTGTCCGGCTAAATTATGATCCCTAGCAGAGGAGCGGTCCATGTCACTAAGGGGAGGGAGCCGGCTACTGAGTGAAAGCCATGCACTGTTGTTTTGATCATGCTGACACATGGTGGCCAATTATGGAGATACGCCGATGCTCACCAGTGGGGCCGAGCACCTGAGGCAGGAGGAGGTGGCAGGAGGTGGCAGGAGCAAGCGACACTGCTGTTGGAGAGCAGACTCCACCGCAGCGCACGGCTGCTCCCGTGTGCTCCTCAAGATGTTCCACATCTCCCCCCTCTAATTGGCAGATGGCCTCAGATGCGGGGTGATATAATGGCCTGCGTGTGTGGTTTTCTTTTTTTTTCTTTTTTTTTTTTTTCTGCCTCAGTCAGCCATTAGCAGGGACATCTGTAACGAGTTGGCTGGGCACGCAGCTGAGAGCAGAAGCTGAAAGCAACACTTTCTAATGGGGTTAGCGCAGTCGTGACGGACCCAGGCACTAATCAAGGCAGTCGGAGCCATGTCTCCCGTATATGATAATCGAAACGTCACATTTCAAACTGGCCGCGGCGGAGAAAACAGCTTAATCGCACCATGTAATCTTGTTTATTGCAGAAAGCTGCAAGGGATCAAACGCAACAGCCACGTTTCATGCTAACTGTGTGAAAATCTCCTTTGACTTTCAATACACCAGAGCAAAAAATGTTGCTGGCAGACTGTAATCATAAAAAAAGCCATTTTCATGGCTCTGGCACAAATTGCTTGGCTTCCAAGTGATCCTGTTTCTTGCAGCTGTGCCGTAACCATCTGGGCTGAATGCTGTGCTGAAGGGTAGCACATTAAGGCCTCAACCACAGTTCGGCCCCTAAGGCCTCTGGCTCTCTGCCCTGCCTCCATCCCTCACAATTCTCCCCAAGCTTCGCTGTATCCACTGAGAGAAGAACAAAGGGGCTTCGTAGTTGGACAGGTGAGATCTTTTAGCTAAGTCCCTAAACATGTGGACAGGACGCAGTGGTGAAGTGGTCTAAAGCCGAGGGCCCTTTGGAGCCTGATGGCCTATCAGTATTCCTGCCATAGAGGCTCTGGGGATTTGTGTGCTACCTGCAAACTGGGTCAATTTTTGCATTATTTTACAGATTCCTATCTCTACTGTGAGGGAAGAAGCTGGTTTGTGCACACCAACATGTACTCCCAACATCTGCACACATCTCGCTTTCTCTCACACACACAAGCGCACACACACTCGTTTTGAATAATTAATATGGAAATACATTTATATAAACGCTATATTAGAGCTGTGAATTTGCCATGGCTGGATGAATGATTGCATCGAGCGAAGATTCTCTCATGCTGCGTACGTCATTCTAGATAGAGCACACACACACCAAATGAATAATTAAAAATGATAGATAAGAATAATACAGATTTTGACACCCACAAACCTGCATGTGTGCAATGCAAATATGTCTCCCACATTACGCCTCTTTCTTTATTCATATCACACCGGCAGGCTACTGCACTCCCCACCCGGGAACTGTTTCAGTGTTTGGGAGGGAAGAGGGGCGGTGACAGTTGGACCGTGACACCTTGACTTCGTCAGTGGCATTTCTACCATTCTCATTGTGTCGGATGCTGGGACGGGCGAGCTACGTTTCAAATCCTCCGCTCTTAAACTTTGTTTTTGTTGTTAGCCTATACACACCGTTTGCTCTCAGGTAAAACCTAACAAGGGTAAGTGGGTCCGGGAAACTCAAAGGAGGGGCAGTAATGAGATGCTGGGAAAGGGGGGTGGGTATGGGGGGGGGTGGGGGGGGGCAACCGGCTAGTGAGACACAGTAGAAAAATATGAGAGGGGAAGAAAAGAACCAAGTATGAGATAGAGAGAGGTGACAGGAGAGACCAGGAGTGTCTGTGAGGTGAATACAAATGGACAGAGGGGAAGCACAGATGGGCGGGTTGGGGGGGTTGGTGGGGGTGTTGAGGGTTGAGGAAAGGAGATAAAAGAATGTGAGAAAGATGGATTCACTGTTGCCTAATGAGAAGACAAAGGCAATGGAATCCACATCGATCTCTGCCCCACAGCAAGCTGGCTTTATATCTCACAGGTAGTGAGATAAGACATACTGTGAGGCTTACCAGAGGCAAGCAAGCATACAGTTGTAGGAACAAGTCAATGGATACACTCTCTCAGGTGTGTAGTGTGTGTGTGTGTGTGTGTGGGGGGGGGGGGGGGGTTGTTCCAGCATCATGGTCAGATGGTCAGTGTGTTTGTTCACAATCATGTTTATGTATTGAGCTGCACACACACTTGTGTAGGTTTATGGAGGTGTGTCGATATTATGGATGCTGGCAAGGGTGAGGGAATACGTGGATTGGGGGCTAAAATAGCAGGAAAAAAATTGGATGGCAAGGTCTAAATTGAGTACAATAATTGAGTACAGCATCTTAAACAAGCAATTTCAGTAGAAAGCCTAATTGATTTGACAAAATTATTCTAAACTGCCAATACCCACTTAACAAGTAGGCTATGAATGATGTAGGAGCCAGATTCCACAATTCAAAAAATTATAGTCTGCATAGCTATTATGTATGTACTGTATTTTATGATACATTTATTTTTTTAATTTATGGGAATTTATGGCAAATTGGCAATATCATTTGAAACATGAACCTCTGCACAACTTAAAATAGGAACAATGTTTTGGGGGTGACAAGCGAGTTGCCTTCATTTACTCCAACAACCAGCCAATTAAATCACGTCCGTTTAACAAAAGGTGACCTGTACCTCGCAGACGAGTTATCAAAGTATCTGTATCTCAACACACAGTATGGTGTTTTCTGTTAGAAGGCCTATTGCAGGCAGCAAACGGACACTTACTGAATGTTTGAGCTGTTCCAGTACACCGCATGCCGGTTGTTGGCTCGCGACAGGTGCAAGTTTGTAAGCGCGAGTGTCAAGAGACTGAGAGAAAACGTTGCGAGAGCCATAATCCCTCTGTAGCTCTCTTCCAGCTGCCTTCCCGGTCCTTCTGTCCCACACGGCGGCTCTCCTACAACATCCCGGTGGTCGAGATGGATGCAACTTTCCGGTAACCTTCAGAATAGAGTGTGACTTGCTGTGTTTGGCTACGTCTTCGTCGACTCAAATCCCATCGCGACGAGTCCCATTTAGTCACCTTCTCGAATGCCAAATATCGCGCACTTATTTTTGTTTGCGGTGCACTTTTAAATCTCTACGTTGGATATTCATTCCGCTTCTGCCAATGGTGAATACAAAAAAAAAAAAAAAGAAAAAGAGTGAATGCATGAAATGACAATGCAAAAAAGATATTCGAAATGAACGGTTAAAGCCAAAGTAATTTTAAGGCTTTTACACTGCACCGGACAGGATTCATGACGCGTTGAAAGCTCAACGTTTGTCTACTGTGCCTGGCACTAGTAGTGACAATCCCAGCCACGCGCTGCGCACTGAGCGCTGCAAACCCGCCCTCTGATGGACAAGATGCGCTCTCCTGTCCATCTATCGATAGTCCCGCCCCCGGATCTTTTCGTGTGTGTATTGAAGAAAGATACATCGAGTAGGAACGAGTTTAAGGAAATAGTTTAATTACTTAGCCTATGTAGGTAGTGCTAACTACTAGCTATCTAACCCAATGGTAGTAACATAATTAATTGATGAATTAATTGCATTGGCTAGTTTTTGATTAAGTTTTGCCTTTTCATATCTCTTAACTATTTCCAACAATATGTGTAATGTTATACAGTATTCATGAACGTGGTTGTAGAGGATATTCTTTAAACTATAAGAAAGAGCCATTTATCTACAGTAAATGGCCCTCCTATATTACAGTAACATGGACATTTGTGTCACCTCCTAGATGTCTCACTAAAGGTCATATAGACTTTCTTTGGAAATAAAACCTGTGCTAAGTGTGCCAAAGCATTGTAGCCTATACAGCCGACTCTCTCCTCCTCCTCTCATTTATATACATAACTCCTGCCTGTTTTGCTCCAGTTTGCTCTCACTCATTCGCTCCCCCTCTGTTGTTTTTGTCGGTGATGACGCCTCTCTCTCGAGTGCCCTCCAGGCACGTTGCCGTGGTGACTGGAGTAAAAAGGGGGGATGAAAGAGAGAGCACCACGTCGGTTCCACCCGACTCCTTCTCTCGCTGTCCCACTGGCAGCCCTGCCGGATCACTGCTGCCTCCAACACCATTTGCCACCCTTTTAGTGTTCCTGCATCTTCTCGTACTGTAAGCTCCTCTCTCTGTGATGTCATGAAACCATAGCCGCCCGTCCACCACCAACTAGGGTGAGATGAAAGAATGGACTTTTAGTGTGTTTCCTGGGCCCCCGTGAAAAGTGGTACACGGTCAAATGAATGCTCATGAGGTGTATGTGTGTGTGTGTGTGTGTCTTTGTGTGTCTGACCGCGTGCATGTGTGTGCGTGTGCGTGCCCTGTGAGTGTGGGTGCCGCGTGTGTGTGTCTGACCGTGTGCATGCGTGGTGTGTGCGTGCCATGTGTGTGTGTCTGACCGCGTGCATGTGTGGTGTGTGCGTGCCATGTGTGTGTGTCTGACCGCGTGTGTGATCTAAGCTAATCGAAGCATCCTAGTGTCAGAAGATAACACATTTCTCACAGTGTGATACAATATGATAAACTGCTTGTGTGCTCATCACCTATACTGCTGTTTCAACTCCTGTGTGTGTCTTTGCATTTGTCTGTAGGCGATGGTAGACATTAGTAACAGTTACCATGGCTTGTTACCTTGACTCCTGGCTCTGTTTGTGATTCATTTGTGAACAAGAGATATGGGCACATTGATTATCATTATCATCAGTCAGCCCAAGCAATTCCATACATCCTTGTTGGTTTAATATTGATTACCAAAATGATTATATTATTATATAAAGAAAATGTAATATTACTTTGGATGGGAACTACTTTCCCGTTATTATAGTTATGCTCCATGCTTTTGTATTGCCTTCTTTATATTTGTTTGCTACTTTTGTCATTGTCCCGTCACATCATTTCAGAGCGATGGCTGCTCTAACGTTAATTAATGACAGACAAGGTTGACGTGATTGAGTTTATTGTCCACTGGTTGTGTCAGTAAACAACCATGCATCTGATTAATAGGCTCATTTAGGAAAATGTCAAACACTGAATGCAAAGTGTACGTGGCAAGAAGCGCCTGTAGCCGAGGCTTTTTGAACCGGGTGACATCTGTCACTAATTTCCAGAGAAATAAAGATCTCTGTGTAAGAGCGCTGTGTCCCACGCCTGCTATGAATGCTCATCTATATGGCTGTGAGCTGTGCTGACACAAACACTTCACCTGCACACCTCTCCTTCAGGAGAAATCTGCATTCTGCAGCCCCGGTTTCCCCAGTGTGCCCAAAAGAGGAGGATAAACGATAGGGAGAGACAAAGTGAGAACGGGACAAAGAGACAGAGAGAGGGAGGGGAGGGGAGGGGGGGTGTAACAAAGTGAAAGAGAGCTAGAGAAAGGGGTGACAGCCTGGGGACACACCGAAAACGGTTGAAGCAGGAGAGAGAAAATAAAGGTGAAGCAGTACAGATAGAGAAGAGGGGAAGGTTGTGAAAGACATAAACAGTGGAAAGCGGATGAAAGAGCGAATGTGGAAAGGTAGAAGCCCGTGGAGGAGAGCGGGGGCGGCGGGCGGGGGGGACAAACACAGAGAGGCATTAGCAAGATGGAAGAAAGGCCACCAGCGTTTTGGTAATGGCACGACACTGAGGATGGCGGCTGGCCTACGCTGTGGGTGGGCGTCACTCGCTTTGTCCCCTTGAGCGCGGTGCTTAACCTGCCTCGCTCCAGCAAGTACCCAGCTGTGCAAATGGCTAATGTGATTGTGAAGATATAAGCCCGGGATAATGGCATCTGCCAAGCAATCAAGAACAATGTTCTACAGCGTCAGGCCTTGATGAAAAGGGAGCGCCGGGGAAATTGATGCACGAACGAGGGTTGAGCCTTCGGGGAGAAGGAGTGATGCGTCGGTAAATGGTCGCAAACAACAGAGAGCTTGAAGTGTAAGGAGGAGAACTGTGCGTGAAATGTGACTAGGGAAGCAAGAGTGAAGTTTAAAACAAAGTCATATAGTCCAGATAGATTTGCTGCTCCACGAAGAGCTGTATGGAAATGAATGCAATAATTTATGTGCGTAGCCTAAACAAACAGGTTTTTTTAATTTAATTACAATACGATGAGGCTCAGAAGGGTAAATAAAGGTTTCTTGATGCAAAATATTGCATCAAGGGTCACCTTAATGGACTTGACGGCCCCCCACTGGGAAAATTGAGAGCCACCAGGGGGTAAGGAGGCTGGTGCGGCTTCAGAACCATACAAAATGATGTTTTGACAGTCAGGAGGTGGTGAGGTATGGTGGAGCACGGTGAATAGATGCACTTTCAATGGCATGAAATATTGAAGAGAGGAGTGCAAAAACAAGAGCTGGCAGAACAGCGTGTGTCTGATGAGCAGACAAAACGTGCAGAGAGGAGTTATTAGCATGACTGTTACAGATGAAAGGAAAAAGAAAAAGATATAGATAGATAGATAGATAAAGCATTTACCCTTTAACAATTAGGATTACTTAGTTATGTTTGCACTTACAAAATAAAAAATAAGAAACAAAAAATGATTTAGCTGAAATAAAATGACATCGAAAGCCAAATGTTTGTCTAGTGGTCCAGGTGTTCGGCTCCCAGCTTGAAGGTCATGGGTTTAAGTTCCAGAGTTGGGTGAGCTGTCTAACCCGCTACTGTACCTGCTTCATGTAACACTTTTGGGTAAATTACCTAAACATCTTATCTTTGCTCTTAATTAGACTTAGACTTAATTAGACTTAGATTTTGTGAAATGTTCTGATTGGTACGGTAGATGTGTCAACTGATGATCATGGTGATATACTGTGTTGTACAGAAGGCGATATGAGCAAGACTGTCACGGTCACTTGTTTTGATTTGAGTTTGAAGTTAACAAGCGTTCTTGAGAACGACCCTGATTTTAAGTGTATGCAGTAAATTATTTGTATCCACCGCAAACAAATTAATTGAATGCATTATCTAGGCACTTACACACAGATCAGCCATGTTGCACTTTCTACTGTACATTATGTTCAAGTGATTTAAATTATGAATGGAAAAAAAGCATGTAGAGTTGTTCTTTAGTAGATAGATAGATAGATAGATAGATAGATAGATAGATAGATGTACTGGCCGGTGTGGCAAAAAGATTTTGTGAACGTGTATAAAAGCTCTTCCCGTCCCGCGTGATTGACCAGAAATCAATACCTATTAGAGGATTCTTGTTGTAAAATGTATCGGTAGTGGAGCTGTGCCTCAGAAATGGGATGCTGCTTGTCTTTAGAGAGCATTGGGTATTTAACATGCCTACATATACAACATAACGCCATATACAACGACATTTGACAGGCGCAAGTACGGTACGAACAAGCATTGACACGCATATGGCACGCTGAGAGCTACGGCCTGCCTGTGTTAGGAGGAATTGTGGCGGTAAGCAAGTCAGTTGAAGACTGACAATCATGTTGATTGTACTTTCGATTCCCTTCCACTTCTCCCTCCAGTCTCTTCTCAGAGCCAGGGAAGATTGGTTTTGCACGACAAAGCAAATGTACAAACAGCTGCATCAATAGATGAGCTCAGATCAGCAGTCTCGACTGACCAGGCCACGGGATGAAGGTCGATGGAGAAAGCAATTAAGTACGGTGCTCAGTATATTCACAGGTGATTGTTGCTTTTCTTGCCCCTCTCTCTCTATTTCATTCTCTCTTGCTTCCATCTTTTGCCGTCACTGTCTGATGTACACTGCTAGGATTTTAACATGGGCGTGACGTTAGCTTAGCATGTGGAACGATATGAGCAAAGTTGCACTTTGAATCTCCTCATGCTTTTCTGCAGCCTTAATGAGAAGCAATGGGCCTGGCAGCTGGACGGACTGGCAGAGTGAATCAGAGTCAAAAGGCAGTGTTAGTCATTGCATGGCAGCCTCTGGGCCTCGCTGAATCATAGTAATGTGCTTGGAGAGCAGTTATTATTAGTATAAGAAAAGGACTCCCAATATGCCATAATGATAGCTTGTACAGGTGCCTGGAACATTTTTTTTTCTTCTTAGATTCATACTGTCCTCCTTGGCAGACTTTACAGCAGCATAGTCGAGCAATGATAATCCTTACCAGCAGCATCCCATGCCCATCCATTGATCCATAATCAATCCATCCATTCACCCATAATCCATCCATCCATCCATCCACCCATCATCCATCATCCATCCATCCACCCATCCATCCATCCACCCACCCATCCATCCATCCACCCATCATCCATCCATCCTTCATCCTTCATCCATCCATCCATCATCCATCCATTCATCCATCCATCCACCCATCCATCCATCCATCCACCCATCATCCATCCATCCTTCATCCTTCATCCATCCATCCATC
>JAODUH010033223.1:0-22100 GCA_027564835.1 Typhlichthys subterraneus
AATAAAGACATAGGCTAAAGAGTGTGGTTAAGTGAAATAAGGAAAATTTTAAAAGAAATTAAAATTAAAATGACACAGTGAGAGCCTATGTTGCATTCATAACTGTACAGCACAACAATGACATTTAGCATTTGTGTTGGCAACCATTAAGGTTATTTGATCGAAAATCTTGTTGCCTTTTTCATAGTAGAGCTGAGTTGGGTGAGACCCTCACTGTAAGGCTGAACAAGCTCAGAAAGGTTGGAGGACATGCTTTTCCCACCAATGGCATATGCAAATCTTTATTGTCAAAGAACTGAATCAATTCGTCCCACTGCCTTAATTGCAACAGGTGTAAATGGATTGTTTCAGCAGGATATTGTGTAACTTTAATTTCAATATAGTGCTGTGCATTATTCTGGTTAAACCAGAAGTATGCAAATGGGACAGAACAGAACATTAAGTGGTCTCAGTTTGATACTAAACGGTTGCTCCCAGCGAGGGGAGCTAATACACCAGCCAGTGTCTGATGCTGAGGTATTTTCTCTCACTTATAGACACCATACTATAATGAAAACTATCACAACCGCAAATGAAAATGCCTTTCTGATAGTGGGAGTGGCAGTAAAATTAGATGCTTGCATTACATGACTTAACAAAGCATCTATAACAATACATTAAATAATGTGTAATACAGACAAATGTCCCTGTAGGTTAAAATAACTACAGGTTTGTAAAATAATGATGGGACCAGATCAGTTTCTGCGTTTATTATTTATAAAATTGTATTTATATGTATTGTTTTAAAATGTATAGGTGTGTGATTGTAAGCTAATACTGTACGCTTTTTGTCAAATTAGCCAAATATCTCATTGGAGTCTGCTAGTTTACCATTCACTGTGCGTCACGTGATTCTACACAGCCCTGGCTCCAAACATAGGAACTCAAACAAAGTGGTGCAGACCGCAAACAACAACAAAATCCCAGCCTTGGCAATGCATATCCAATGTGTTGGGTGGAGTTTCTGAGGGAGAGTATGTTTATGTTTTGGTTTGAGTTCAATGTCTCAAGCGTTCTTGAGTACCTTCAATGTATTAAATTATATATTTTTTATTTTAAGTACTATGTCTCAGTTGTATCGAGAGCTGTGTACAGTATTTACATGAAGCTCTTGCTGTTTACATGAGGGTCCATGAGTCCCATGAGTCAGATGGTGAAGGTGCTGGTGTCTGCGTTGTCCGAGGCGGAAGGCGAATGCGAGGGTGCGTGCGGTGGTCCGTGGAGCGCCATTTCCACCGCGGGTTCCTGGCCCCCCCTGCCCCTATTCTTGCCCAGCCTCTGGCCCAGCCGCTTGGCGGCCCGCATCACATGTCCACGAAAGGACGAGCCCACGAAGGCGTAGAGCACGGGGTTGGCACAGGCGTGGCACAGCGCCAGGCTCTCGGTCAGCTGCAGGGTGCGGTCGAGGCCCCGGCTCACGGCGCAGTCGCTCACCAGGACGTAGAGGGTGTCTGCAGCACGCACCATCTTGACCACGTTGTAGGGCAGCTGCGTGAGCAGGAAGACGCCCAGCACGGCCAGGAGCACGCACACGGCGCGCCACTTCCTGTCGCTGCGCACACCCGGCGCACGAGCAAGCGCACGGCCCACCCGGGCGTAACACACGACCATGACCAGGAAGGGCAGCAGGAAGCGGAGCCCCACCTCCAGCAGCTCCAGGGCAGCCTTGGCCGGCAGGGCCATGTGGGCCGGATACATGGGCAGGCAGGCGGGGCCGTGTGACGTGTGCTTCACCCTGGACAGCACCAGGTCCGGCACGCCCAGGAGGATGCCCGCCGTCCACACCGCCCCCACCACCAGCCCCCACCACCTCCTGCCGCACCCTGCTCCCGGGCCCGGCCGCACGCGGCCCCCCGTCCACTGTGCCACAGCGCGGTAGCGGTCCACGCTGATGCACGCCATCAGCAGCATGGCGCAGCTGAAGTTAGCGCTGTACAGGAAGGAGGCTAGCTTGCACGCGGCGTCGCCCAGCCTCCAGCCGTGCACGGCGTCGGCCGCCCAGAAGGGCAGCGTGAACAGCAGCAGCAGGTCGCTCGCAGCCAGATTCAGGATGCACGTGTCGGTCAGCGTGCGCAGTCGCCGCGGCGATGCGTACACCACCAGCACCAGCCCGTTGCCGGCCACTCCCACCACCAGGGCCAGGGCGTAGACGACCGGCAGGAAGAAGCTACCGAAGTGCCGCACGGACTCCTTGTCACATATGGAGTGGTAGTCACCGTATTCGTACGTGTCGTTGTCGTCGTGGTACTCGTAGTCGTCCTCCATTGTGTCTCTACAAGGATGGCACATTATATTTGAAACATTACTTACAGCAGCAACTGTTTTCTATGTAAAAATATAGTGGAGTCATTCAATCAGAATGACAGCACACTCCCTCTGTTTGTGTTGTAATCGGAACTCCTCTGTTCTTTGTTTACATAGCCGGTCTAGCCGCTTATGCGTGTGTGTGTGCGCGCGTGTGTGTGTGGGGGCGGCACACAAATTGTTTGTTTTGTTCTGAGTATGTTGTTTCACTTAGGCTACGTTCACACTGCACACCAATCTGACCCAAATCCGATTTTTTTGTATCAGAAACAGTGACAGTGATGGGCGCGGCGTTTCAACCAAAGTTGAACATTTTTCAACTTGAAAAAAAAAAAGCTCAGCGCCCGGCGTTCGGCGTGGAATAAACGCTCAGCGCCACGCCACGCTCCTGTGGTTTTTAGACCTGGAAAAACGCGGCGCTCCCATTGGAATCAATTGAAAAATAACGCTGGCGTGAGAAAAAAGCGCTTTGAGGCTGGGCTTGAGGCTGACTTTCAGTCTCTCAGTCAATGTTTGCTTTCATACATTCGACACAGCGCGCTGCTCTGCCTGTGACGTCTTGTTCGTTTGCGCATGCGGGTAACTTCGGAACCGTGATCGGTTCACACTAGAATGTAGGTAATGTGAACAGCAAAACAAAAAAATCGGATTTGAGCACAACATCGGAATTGAACATTAAGGATTGCAGTGTGAACGTAGCCATAGTGGCCAAGATCTGATGATAAAATATCAGATTCAATGTGATTTGTGCTGTTCACACTGCTCTGAAAAGATCAGACCTGAGTAAAATTCGGGGCGAAAAAATCGGATTTGGGTCAGATTGGTGTGCAGTGTGAACGTAGCCTTAGTGACATCTAGTGGCAGAATGAATATATATATATATACACACACACATACACATACACATACACATACACACACACACACACACACACAGTTACGTGTCGTTGGTCATCTCGTGGAGCCATTTCCATGTCGTGAGTCGTGTTGTCTGTACTGTAACTACTGTGGTTACAGCCAACCAAAGCGTTTCTCTAGCCAGAGGAATTGCTCGCATGATTTCTCTAACCACAATCCTTGTCGGTTGGAATTCTGTGCGCATCAGTGCTGCTGTTGAAGCATTTCAGGCCGTAGACAGCACGGCAGAGCTTCCACAACATCACCCATAGACGGTGCAGTCTGCATTCATTTGCATACGTATGTTATGTGCCAGTGTGTATTTAGCATGTTGTATAGGCAGCATGTGATGTGAATCACCGGTCCGTGTCATACGTGAGGAAGATTGTATCAGTGTCGTCGTCTGCAGGTGCTGGCATATCTTTCAACTTGTGCTTGGTCGTAGGGCAGTACGGATGGGATTTAATCTGCAGGTTAGATTATGCAGGCGATAGGATGTAAGGACTGTTTTGTCTGAATACAAGCAGAGGAATATCTGCGCTCATGCTGGCTTGTTAACTTCATCCAGTTTGATCATATTGTTATTAATCCCGAATGTTGCTTGCATCGGAGGTATAACAACACTGGAAACGCAATGTTAATTCTAGGTTGATTAATTTCTTTAACAAACTGAAGACAAACAGCTATGCACACCCAGAAACGGAGAGACTATTTTGAATTCCCTAATGGCTGCAGTCAAATTCCAGTGTAGGTTTATGCCAAGGAACACTGGAAAATATGTGCTGTCAACACTTGGATACTTGTTTTAATGGATATTTTCCTTGATATTTCCTGCAGTATGTAGTATCAGGTATTAAACAGCATTATGAATACATTTGACAATGATTAGGAATTTTAACAATTGCTAACTATTTGAGTAAGAATTTGATGTGAACACAGTGTGTTAGTTACAGACGAAGACAGGCTATGGTTGGTTATCATTACCTACTCCTTACATTGTAATGCTGTAAAATCTCAAATAGGACTTTGACTCTTTGACAGTGACTTGAACTAAACTAGTGCAAACCATACATGCTGTTTTAGCCTATATGTCATTATTTGAACACTAGGCAAGAAAAACAAACCTAAATAAGAGTGTGCTAGGAAACAAAATTGTACACATTTTGAATTACGTTTTTTTTTTTTTTTTTTTTATTTGCTTACATTTAGATGGAAAGGCAAATTAATCAAATTACACATAATTGGCTTACGTGGATGAGTTTGTCTTACCCTCAGCTTGTACCTTGTGTGAAATGTTTAAAGTTGAGATGGTATAAGTCCAACTTGACAATGCCACAACTGCGTGGATCTTTGTGTTGTGTAGGAGAATGACTCATTGCCTCCACCCTCCCTGTAACTCCAGTACTTCCAATGAACATCATCTGAGATGGGCAACATAGGAAGCAGAGGTGTGTCACTGTGTGTGTACGTGTGTCTGTGCGTGTGTCTGGGGTTTCCTTCTGAGCTGTGTTTCTGTGAGACCTTGTTCACAAAGTGAGAGCTGTTCATCCTATATGGATTAAAAGTCCACACAGAATGCTGGCCTGTATTTAAACAAGCGTGCATACTGTAAAGGTATGCAGAACATACAATGCCGTGACTCATCTTGGCGTCCTTCCAGCCAAACCTTGATCCACTGTATTTACAGTGCTGTGATTGAATGCAGCAAATATTGTTTTCTTGTGGGCTGGCACTTGGCTTGCACTAGGAGTTATTATGTCGTTTTATTTTTGCTTTATTTATTCTGTCCTTTTGGTAACCATATCTCTTATACAGTATTTCCTGTAAGTTCTTGCATTGTCTCTGGTATTTCCACAGTCGGTTACATCAGAATCAGATGCCGTATTGATTTGACTTGTCATTATATTGCTCTCTGCACCTGCTTGTTTTTGCCATTCGTGGAATGAGCCTGACATGTGATAGCAAGCACATCTGTCATATACACACACACACACACACACACCCCTCCAGCCTGTCATTACCGCTTGTATAACATTCACAAGAATGGAGTCTCTTCTTCAAGGCACAAGACATATTCCCAAACATGACTGGAAGCAGTGTTTAGCTCCTATGTATACCTAATTGAATGACCTAGCTATCTGGTGTCCATATGTTTTCTCCTCAGGAAACGGGATCATTATGACAGGATCTATCACCTGCTAGTATCCCAGGGGCTAATGACAGTCCCACCCTTCCCAATCCCCTTTCCAAAGCCCTTACTTACGTATGGAAACTATTCCATTGACATCATCTCACCTCACTTAATTTGCAGACTGTACTGAGTTGTATGAGCATTCAAATGTTCTTTCACCATTCTATCACTGGCTTCTCTGCTCTCTCCTGTTTATCATGTGATTGATATGTCACTGCCCTCTAGTGGGTACTTAAGGTTTTCCCCAGATTGTATACTGTCCTATGCTGGCAATAAAATAATGAAACCGAACTTCATTGTAAATAAATAATTTGAGCTATATGACTCGAGGAAATATGAATCACATTTCAGCCATGTCAGTGCTCCATTCATTCCTGTTGTAGATCTAGGTGCTGAAATTGTATTCTTCCTGCCATACTAAGGTCAATGTGAGGTTGGCTACAAACTGTGTGGTTTCCATTTAAATATTGTGTGTGTGTGTGTGTGTGTACACACACTATATATTGCTTTAGGTTAATAACATCCCATTCAAAATCCATAGGGTTTAATACAGAGTTGCTTCAGCATGCCATTTACCATATCACTTAATGATTCAGCATACCAAGACATTTTGGACAATTTCATGCTCCCAACTTTGTGGAAACAGTTTGGGGATGGCCCCTTCCTGTTCCAACATGACTGCACATTAGTGACAGGTTTATTCAAAAGGATAAACCCCTTGAGATGTATCATCTCTTATTCAAGGGGGTCATACAATAGGCACACCAGTGCACAAAGCAAGGTCCACAAAGACATGGATGAGTGAGTTTAGTGTGGCTGGCCTTCAGAGTCCTGACCTCAACCCGATAGTACCCCTTTGGGATGAATTAGAGCGGGGACTGCAAGCCAGGCCTTCTCGTCCAACATCTGTGCCTGACCTCACAAATGCGTTTCTAGATGAATGCTCAGAAATTCCCATGAACATACCTTACACCTTGTGGACAGCCTTCCCAGAAGAGTTGAAGCCATTATAGCTGCAAAGGGTTATTAATAATATGGTGATTTCTGTTTTCTTGCAGGCGCTGGCAACCCCCAGTGTAAAGTGGCCATTGTGATGTGCAGGAGCAGTTCACAGGACATAAAAAACAGGTTGGTAATATAAAGTGTCTCGTAGAACAACATAAACAGTTGTGTCTTGTTTGTAAGGGTTGCAAAGGTTAGAAATGCCACTATGTTTTAATTCCTGCCAGGTTTCTATGTGTACACACATTTCTGCCCCTCCCTTAGATTTTGCTTTCTGCAGTGGTAATGTTGTTCGACTCAATTCTGTTCCAAACTATTTAACAATATCCCGTTTCCAGGTGTGTACATCTCAACAAATAATTAATAAAACCAAACTGAGAGCCCTAAATTCCACAGCCGTTTGTATAAATGCTGCTGTTTCCAGCGACACAACCACAAAATGCGACCACACCTCAGATGATGCAGTATTTGAATGGTATCAGAGAAACCGTTAACGCCCAACCTTTTTTTTTGGCAAGAACATAGGACAGACAGGAATATAAATGCTAAACACAATGCTTACAGGTTCACACCTATGATAATCTATAATCTATATAGCTTCATATTTCAACTAGGCATCATATTAGTGAACATCTGTTGAATAAAATACAACTAATCAAAAATCAAAAATAACATGCTGCTATCTGAATGTGTGTTCCATTAAAGCTGCAGTGTTTTTGTGTTTCAGGCATGGCCAGCATAGCATGATTCTAGTCCCTCTTGACACTCCGGGAGTTAAGATGGTCAGACCGCTCACTGTGTTTGGACAAGATGGTACTTATTTACCTCATATTTTACCTTTTCACCCACATCTCACCTTTCCCACATCTCCAGAGTTAACCGCTTTCAATTGTTCTTGTCCTGTGTACAGATGCCATCCACGGTGGCCATTTTGAGGTGCACTTTGAGAATGTCCGTGTCCCACTTTGCAATATTATTTTGGGTAAGAAACCCTTACTTACTTAGATATTGTAATCGAATGACAGACCATCTGATAGTCTGTTCTGTTTGATTAGAAAATTATTAGCAGTGCTTTCTACTGACTATATATAAACATATATTTAACATTATAATAAGTCAACGTACATTTGAAATATGTATACCTTTATTGCAACACATTAACCATTTTTATATAAGTAATTAAAGTAAAGTAAGTTTTTTTTTTTGCCTGTGTACCCTAACTAAATTGTGAGCAGATTTAATATTTATCGGTATAAGAAAATAATAATAAATAATAAATATACTGTAATACTGTAATATTTGATTACATAAAAATAATAAAATTTTCAAGGTTGTTAATATGCGTGTGACTTAGCAATACTTGACTACGTGGAGAATGAAACATTTTGATGGAGCTCATGAACTCACTATTGACGTTTCACTGCTCTCTTTATTGGCCTATTTATATAGATATTAATTTGATTAATATCAGCACTATTGTCAGATCGTGTTGTTTTCACTCACGTGTCCACTGAAATACAAGTTCCCCTGGGAGATTGTATAGAACATTAACACAACATAACGTTTGTGGAGTTGCTTGTTTTCTGCTCTGCATTGATGTGGTGTCCTCCACACATCGTGTGTCTGCAGGAGAGGGCCGCGGCTTCGAGATAGCCCAGGGCCGTCTGGGGCCCGGTAGGCTGCACCACTGTATGAGGGTCGTAGGTCTGGCTGAGAGGGCCCTGGAGCTGCTATGTCAGCGGGCTGCCACCAGGCACACATTTGGCAAGAAGCTCTACCAGCATGTAAGAGACACTGACATAGAGCCAAGCCTTCCTCAAACACTTCTGTAGGTAGGTCCTCTAATAATACACCTACAGTGACCCCTAGTGGTGACATGAGTGCATTACATCCACTGTGTCCAGGAGGTTGTGGCCCATTGGATAGCAGAGTGTCGTCTGGCTATAGAGCAGACCCGCCTGTTGATTCTCAGTGCTGCCAATTCTTTGGATACGCAGGGCAGTAGGGCTGCACGCAAGCAGGTAACCGCAATACCTGATGTGCATTCAAATTCAGCAAACGGAGGCAAGCAAGTTTTGTTTAAAACTTTGAAACGTGTTGTGTAAACAATCCAAAGAGTTAATTTGAATCTGTAACCCTCAGTCCAGCATCTCTTTTTGTTCGCCGAGAACTACCTCCTCAGACCGTTTGTGTGTTTGAAAATGTTTGCATTTAATTATCCACTCAAAAGCCAATTTGAAACTGTGAAAACTGTTTGAAAATATTCACGAACATTCGTCTCTGTTTGCCCATTTGAAGCATAGATTTCAACGCACCATTGATGTACTGCAATCAACCAAGTACTGCCAAAGAGCCCTTAATTTCTTCTATCGCTCGTCCTGTTTTTAGATCGCCATGATCAAGGTGGTCGCAGCCAGAATGGCGTGTAAGGTGGTGGACTGTGCCATACAGGTGTATGGAGGAGCAGGTGTTTCCGGAGACTTCCCTCTGGCGCAGATGTGAGTACTGTACAGTATCTACTCTCTTTCACATCATGCAACATGGTTTAATGCATCACACCACTGTTGACATGTTTAGGTACCTGTTAGCATGGTTTAATGCATCACAACACTGTTGACATGTTTAGGTACCTGTTAGCTTGGTTTATTACATCACATCAACACTGTTGACATGTTTAGGTACATGTTAGCATGATTTAATGCATCACACCAACACTGTTGACCTGTTTAGGTACATATTAGCATGGTTTAATGCATCACACCAACACTGTTGACCTGTTTAGGTATATATTAGCATGGTTTAATGCATCACACCAACACTGTTGACCTGTTTAGGTACATATTAGCATGGTTTAATGCATCACACCAACACTGTTGGTCTGTTTAGGTATTCATATGCACGGACTCTGCGCATCGCTGACGGACCAGATGAGGTGCATCTCTCCTCTATAGCTAACCTGGAACTGAGGGATCAGCTGAGGAAGGCCCAGGCCAAGCTGTAGCCTAGTCAATGCAAAATGGCACTACTATTGCACTAATTGGTGCAGGCTACACTTTATTTTTAATATACTATACTGTATTGGTGACACAACATAATTTCTGTTCTTGAATCTCAAATCTCATTTTGCAGCAAAAATATGTCCCCACAATATGTCTGTCTATGTTGATTAATTAAATACATTATAAATTAAATTGTAACTGTTGTTATTGTTTATTTTGTTTTTTTTTTGGGGGGGGGGGCGCTATTTATAACTTGAAATTATTAATTCATACACAACACAGTGCAGGACAATAATGACTCATGAGATGTTTTGAGATGTTTTCACAGAGCTCACAACTCCACAAATCAAAAATTGCACCACCAAAACCTGCCCCTACTTGATTTTGGGCATCTACTTTGTTCCAGAGTGTTTAACATATAACACTGAGAGGTGAGACATTATATTATTTTTGGCCATTAAAACTAAATATAGTATACTATTCTTTGTTCTAAGTCTCGGGTAAAGCAGGATTGCTTCGTGTGATGTCATGATTCATACAGTAGCCCTTAAAAGAATAAGAATTGAGAATGCATAATTGTCAATTCTTCACTGAGCATTCAGCATTGAGTATAAATTAAGAAGTATGAGGTGGACGTTGTGCTAAAGCACAGCATTTTAGTGTTACCAACAGCCGTGACATCTGGCAAAATTGTTCCCATTAAACACAGCAAACATCTTTGAAAGTACTTCAAGAATGTTGCAAACATTTTCTAGGAAATGCCATTCAGTATAAAAAACTTTGAACGTAGTAAACGTTCGGTTCATTGAATGCACCCTTTATAACTACAGCCAGAGGACTACAGGACATTTCCATTACAGGAAGTGTGGAGGTGCAGGCAGAACCCCGAGTGGACATCCTGTTCCCTTCAGCTCGGTCGCTCTAGCCCAGCCAGGAGGTGCAGGCCATTGGTAGCTTCAGTCAGTTCAAGGCGCTGACTTGGAATTGATGCTTACAAGTGTCAGCCTAATGCAGTGGTCCTCAACCCTGTTGTAGATTTATCACTGCTCCCACGCACCTGGTTCATATGATTGTGTTGTTATCGATCTCTGTAGAAGCCTGATAACGACCCAATCATATAAATCAGGTGTGTTGGAAGCAGGAAGACTTAAACATGCAGGACAGTGGGTCCCCCAGGACCAGGGTTGGGGAGCACTGCCTATGGCTTTAGTCTGCAAAGCTGTTATTGTTCTAATGCTTTGACCAAAAAGTAAACTTGTTTATCATCTTATCTATGAGGACAACACCTGCGGCAGCAACCCAGATGGAGAATGCTGTGAAGCCAATAAGTCTGTGTGAAGCAAATCAAGTGTGGAGATCAGGGGACGACCAGCGCTGCTTGTTGTCTACCAGCAAGCTAGCCTATACTGCCACTAGCAATGCTACCAGCGCTAGCACTGCAAGCAGGACAGCATTAGCACCAGCTGTGACCAGCTGGCCGAGAAGCACTTAAACGTATGCACAATTTTATAGTCAACTCAACCGCTGTCACTCCTCCACACTATTTCACCCCTACACATAACTTGTTTCAACTTTTCCTAGTTATGATTTTGCATTAAACTGCTGATATGAATGTTAGGATAATATGTGGATTGGAGAGGCTATAATAATAGGCTACTAATAATTTGGTATGTAGGCCTGATCCTGTGTATCTCGATGAAACCAAAAAATAACCACACACACACTATATTGGACCTATACAAGCATATCAATATATATTCGAAGATAGAACTTTTACCAGTAGGTTTGTAAATAATTGTTGGGTTAGTCACCTTCACATATGTAGCCTATACTTTATGTGCAATATGAAACTAGTTTGATTTTGTGTTATGTGGAAATAGTTGGTGAAAAACATATTTTGAATGTACATGGTCTATATTTTTTTATAGAAATGTTTTATTTTCTTAGTATATTCATGGCTTTGTACTACGGTACGTGTACAACAATACACTGTACATTTGAAGCAGCAGCCTTCTCAAAACTCACCACTAGATGTCAGTCTGTCTATATTTTCAGCAGGATTAGAGATTGAGTTTGTATCAGGTCACCACAGGTGTCAAGGGGACGGGGGGAAGGGCACAGCAGCAAATAACTGTCGAAGGCATAATGATGTAAAAGATAACAGGATAAATCCCACATACTCATTTCATAGATGACGGTGGAGCAATGGCAATAAAAATACAATGCACAATATCAAGACGTGCTTGACAACGTTTATCTGTTAATCGAAAATTGATTATAGGCTATTAACCATCAATTTCCTGACCACGAACATGTAGTGACTTGACACAGACACTAACAAACAATTTGACCCCCACCCCCTCTTCATATCTAGTAGCCTAGGTTCACACAGTGGTCTCCCCAGACCAGCTGTCCTGATTAACAGATAAACAGCAGGATGTCAATTGTCACCTCCTTGTGAACAGACACGATGTCTCCACTCAGAGAACCCCTCAGTCCACCATAACTCCATGATCTGGACTCAATAGATCCAAGTTCCAATGGTAGATGTTAACTCTAAGGTGATTTCAATATTCAGCAGCAGGTTAAATGCTGATAATGACTGTAAACTAGAAATTAGTTGGAAAAATAGATTACATGTTGTTCCCCTTTTAATAATTTAACAATGTTTGGATGGTGGTATAGAGTTATATATTACAATGCAGCCATATATTTTTGATATCAATTTGCTAGAGTCACTATCAAAGATGCCATCTTTTGTAACTTTTTATATTTGTATTTTATAAATATTTACTATAGAGCCTAAAAGTGAAACTTTTAGACTAACAGTCTAACAGGACTTAGTAGTATGATGTCTATCAGTTTTTCCTCATTCCATTTCTACATCCTCAAAGCAGTGCCCTGGGTTTTGATCCACATAGAGTGGTCTCTGCCCTCTGAAAACCCTGCAGCACAGGCATTGCAAACACGATGAGGAGACAGATGAAGGATGAGAACCTGCTGTGAGGTCACCAGGAGCCCAGGGACATGCTGTGGACCCAAGGCCTTCGTCACTTACTGGCAAAGCTCTGCTGTTCTCCTTCCCAGAGGCTCCCAGCGACACTTGGGTCCTCTCTGAGTAAGCCTCTATGTTTCTGGTTATAGTTGAGGATAAATAAAGCTTTCAGAGTTAGGGAAACCCATATTAACCTCTCTCTCTCTCTCTTATTTCATATATAATTGTTATTATATATGTAACTATTATTATATATATTGATTATTATTGTTATTATTATTATTATTATTATATTAATATAATGTTATGCTTTACAGTTTTGAGTTCCAGCAAGTGGCAGCAGAGTGCAGAGTAGCATTACTGAATGGAGCACTTTGTTCAGGCTAGGCATTTAACCACACACACACACACAGAGTACCATTGGAAACAACTTGCTGCCAAACCTTAAAATGGCATCAAATGTTCAACTCAGTGTGTGTGTGTGTGTGTGTGTCTGGTTTATTCCTGTCATGTATTCTGACACCTCAACATGAACCCAGAGAGGGAATAGAACCCCTAAAGTGTTAATGTTGTGTTCTATTGAGAGGGTACATAACCCTTAACCCTGGCAGTGTTAGTGCCTTGCTCAGGGTTCAGAACCCCTAACCCTGTCTGTGTTAGACTGACAGGGTTAGTGCCTTGCTCTATTAACAGGGTACAGAATTCCTGTCTGATCTACACAGAACCCCTAACCCAACAATTGTGTCTGGTCATATTAGTTAAATCTGTGCAAGTTAACATTAAGTTATTAAAATAAGTTGACAAAACAGTGAAATCATATCTTTAATTAGCCCAGAGCTCAGTACGTGCACACACACACACGCGCACACACACACGCACAGCTGTATGCTGTATTATCAGTGACAGGCTCTCAGTGGTGAGCCATGCCAGGATGTGTGTGTGTGTGTGTGTGTGTGTGTCTGTGTAATGTGACATTTGGAATGTCTGTGCAGCCGGATCATCACAGGAATACAGAAACCACACACATGCGCGCGGACGCCATTGGTCTTCATAATCAGTCTTGCTAAATTCCTCCCTTTCCTTTCCCACCAATACCTCCACCATCCGCATGCTCCAGCAGCTCCACTCACCTCTAACCATCCATCCATCCATCCATCCATCCATCCATCCATCCAACCATCCTTAGATCCACTGTTATTTACAGATTTAATATAAAATGTTCACTAATAGGCTATAGGCTACTATAATGCGAGACCGGGTGTGGCGCTTATCAGGTGAGATCAATTAGAGCCCCAACGATACACACGCACAGTTGTACCGTAGAACACTACTGAGCTTAAAAGCAGGTTAAAAGTTTTAGGGTTGAATTTTACTTACTTATAATTTGAGCATACTTTGCCTGGTCTGTATGTCTCTCTTTCAGCGTGTCTGTCACCCATTATCTCTCTCGCTCGCTCTCTCTCTCTCTCTCTCTCTCTCTCTCTCTCGCTCTCTCTCGCTCTTCTTACTGTGTGTGTGTGTGTGTGACGTCAGACAGCTGTTCGGTAAGTCCGTCACTTGAGCGGCAGAGCAGTGGAGGAAAGAGCCAAGTAGGGGCGCGAGACTCCGGGGGGAAAAACGGTTCTAAAGACCCTCGTACTCACGTCACCAGCGGTTCCGTGCCAAACATCGGACCCTGGTTTGTTGAAGGTGCAGTTTTGGCCCCGTCGGACCGGGCCGAGCCGTGCCGGTCGCCATGGACAGATTTGGAACTTGGTTCTTCGTTTCGGTGACTTTCCTGGCGCTCGCGATCCGCGGAGATACGTTTAGAGGTAAGAACCCGCCTCGCACCCTCTTGTCGGATCTTGTACTCGTTGTTTATAAGCGGTTCGGTCCAGGGTCTCTGCGCATTTTTCTGCACCGGAAAAACTCTGGAAGTACGCTCCCTGTTCCCTCTCGCGCATATCGGAGTTGTCTCGGTCAGCTCTTCCAAGTTTCCAACAACATGAACATTCCTCCGTTACTTTTTTCTCAGAGCCGCGAGTCCGTTAGACGTTCTTCTTGCTCTCTCTGTATGTCGTGTGCCCACCGAGTGCCTTCCCAGTGAGGTCGTTAAAGGCTTTACGCGCCCCTGGAACCTTTGTAAAGTTTACGAGAAATAGAGAGCTGGGCACGAGCCGAAATGTGCATCCATGTTGGTTATTTTAGATGTACCGGCAGCATTGACTTTTTACGTTTAGAGGACGTACAGCCTATCCAACTTGACTAACATGTCGCACTATGTACCACAGTATTAATAAGTGGGCTATATAATTTTTCTATATGGGCATATACTACTGCTTATTATGCCAATATGATGCAGTGTTGTGGAGTAGTTGGTATAAGGTTATTTATATGTGGGTGTAGTTATGTGCCTACTACATCATTATGATGGGCCTACTGTGGTACTGCTGTCTTTTGTTGAATGCTTCAGTTACAGGAAACAGACTTCAGGTCAACCTATGAACTTTTCCTGCCTGTCTGTGTGCTCGCATGTCTGTCTGCCCCTCTGCCTTTCCTTTTACGTTTGTCTGCATCTGTCAACTACCTCACTATCCTCAATACAGATTCACAAAATGATTACACAGTAGTGTGTGTGCGTGTGCGTGTGTGTGTGTGTACAGTATAGTATGTATGTGTGCCTGCTATATCAAAGGAATCCTGTTAACCCCTTTATAGAATATAATCCTAGTTTTATGACCAGGCTAATTCATTTCCCAGTACACTGCTCTTATTTTAGTGACATATGTTAAGTTAATATGAATTTTGTAGCCTAAATATTGTAACCTATGTGTGCAAGATTACATGTCTTGAAAATGATATTTGTGCTGTATATGATCTCATACAGATATACTATACTGGATCTGTTTCACACAGATCAAATATACAGTAGACCTATTTGATGTGTCTGAGACAGCTGCAGTCATTTATATCAGCTGTGTTTCGATCAATGCTGCTTCTAATTTAGAATTTGCTCTATTGTCAGTTGGAAATTGTCTGTAACAACATATGGCTATAGAGAAATAAACACAGCAAGAAAACCTCACACATGAAATGCATGCAATATACACGCGCACAAGCACGCTTGCGTTTATGCATTACCAAATGTTTGAGATCCTATTGATATTAAAAAAAATCAGACTAATAGCCTACAGTATATTCTTTAACACATGATATACCTTTAAGATAATATGTAATACAATTAAATTTACAAAGACATGAATACATATTTTATTTAGATTACCGTGTATTGTGTAATACATATACTGTGATATAATATTGAATGCGTTGTTCCTGTTTTCTTAATACTCTTATATTCAATCGTATTAGGGTGAAGATGAAATTTTGCGATGTGAACATTCTGGGTTAGTAAGATGATTTATACAAACAAATATATTACCCAGATGTCACATAATCTTTTAGAGAAAAACATGATTATTAGTTGTGTGTGTGCGTGTGTGTGTGTGTGTGCGTGTATCTTCTCTGTGTGCGTTTGTTGGAAAATAATAATTCACATGTACTGGATGTTTGTAGTGACTGCTTGTTTCAGGTTCTGTTGTTTTGTGGAAAGCAGGTAGCTGCATTGTGTGTGTGTGCGCGTGTGTGCGCGTGGGTGCGTGTGATCGGTGTGTGTGGTTGATCGGTAGAGCTTTTACAAATATGATAGTAGGATTTATGAAACATTGTTTTCTGCTGTAATATAAATCTTATATTGAATTTAGAAACTGTTTCTTAGTTTTTGTGTGTATTCTTGTGTACGTGTGTGTGTGCGCGTGTGCGTTTGAGTGTGCGTGTGTGTGTGTGTGTGCGCGCTGTTTTTTTTTGTCAGTTTGATATTATGCGCTGTTCCTCTTTCGTCCTGTCGGTGGCAGCATCCATTACTCATATGCGTCGGTTCTGGTGAATGCTGTATTTCCCTCTGCCTGTCTATCAAATTCTCGCTCTGTGTCTGTGTCTGTCTCTCTCCCTTTTCTATCTATGTCTCTCTCTCTCTAGCTCTCACTTGTTCGCTAAACAAGCCTCTGCATTTCTTGAGTATAAACAGTCAGTCAGCCAGTCAAGTTTCCATGGTAATTAACCAGACTGTTTAATGAAGCAGGCTGCTTGTATTTAATGTAAACTTAATTAACAACCAATTAATTAAGGTGCTGTGGTGTGTTTACTCATTTGATCTCCTGCTTTCCTCTATCTCTGCTCCTTTGTAGCCATTTCCCATCAGGATGTTGTTGTGATCCTATTTTCTGTCTGTCACTCCAGAGGTTGTATGTCAGTTGAAGATCTCTACACATTATGTGTGATTATATCATGTGGCTCATTTGCATGTCAGTGTGTTTTAGTTAAAAAACTAATACTTATCCCTGTGTGTATCAACAACATTTTCGATCTTGGGGTTTAAAAAAAAAAATTTAGCAAAGTTATTTATGGCAGTGTTTTGCATACTGATAAGAATCTCTGGCCAATCAGGCTGAAGCCCCAGGAACAATTACAGTGCAACAATGGCACTGAAATCTGGGCTGCGTTCAGCATAGAAGAGGGCGACGTTATCGCTGATATTGGCACATCACCGCTAAACTGTATCTGTGTCAATATCTGAGTAAAGTCTGGCCAATGGATTAACATAATAATGGTTGAAAAGCTGTATCATATGCCTACATACAGAATAGGTGGTTTCATTGTGGAAGGACATTACAGACTGCAATAGTAAATGCACATAGATGTAATTAAATAATTTCCGTTGTACAGACATATTGAGGGCTTCAGTCTGTATTTGACAAAAATCATTCTGGTGGGACTGTTAGGGTAGCAAGTATTTTAACTCTTGAGAGAGAGAGGAAGGAGCTGTAAAGCATTTTAAATTTGACCAATCAGAAATCTGAAACTATATGTTTATCAATTATTTAATTATGTAAATCTTCAGTCAAATTTGCATGTTTCTTCTATTGGCAGAAAGCTGTAGGGGCTTGGAAACTTTAGAGGCTCTTAACCGATCAATACATTTAGTTACTATTAGTGAAATATTTATGGCATTTGGCAGACGCTTTTATCCAAAGCGACTTATATGTAGCAACCAAAATCATATCAGAATAGTTACAGCATTTTGTCAATTAAATCATCCAACAAAGTTCCTAGTGGCTATACTGAATGACTATAATAAAGTGCCTTTTTCTAAAGTGCTAAGTATATTTATTTTGTATTTTTATTATGCTTCATTTTTGCCATGAATATGCCATGCCTGGGCAACCACTATCTACACAAATATCATTACATTTGTTCAGATATCCGACTATCCGAATGATTCTATGCTAACCGCTCAAAATAAAGTGAATGTCTGGGTCTGACATATTATCTCAATACATTCTTAGATGCTTACAGTGTGCAACATTCAGGAGTGAATACCTTAATACATTAGGGTGGAGATGTTTGGTGCAACACTACAATTAGTTATCCCGAGATTCATTGTCCTTTGCTCTACACAAGGAAGAACCAATAAGCTCGATAGCAAGTTTTGTTGAAGTAGGCAAGACTTGAATTATCACCCACTGATTACATTTCCTGAATAGTGATTGATACCAGATGGTGGCGCTATGCCATATTTACTGTACTTGACATATAAAGGCAACAGACAGCCAGCACCTCCTCCAGAATAACTGAAGTGGGCTTTAAACTACACCCCACCCTCCGCCCCCCCACTCATCTTTACTGCACATATGGAAGCCTACGGGAGTGTGTGTGGCAGTGAATGAAATTAAATCTTCATGGCCCTCTCCAAGATGGCCACTGCGCCCCAATAACCATGACAACAGAGCATGGCTAATGGGCAAAGTGGTCGCCAGGGGCAGTGGTTACAGTGCAGTTGTTACATTATTGTCATTGTTGTAACTCTCCCAGTGTCACCAGCAAGGCCTGACTAGTATGTTGATACCAGAAGAACAAAGTGTACGTGTGTGTGTGGCTTACCAAGACTTGATGACGCATTCAAAGATCTGCACAGAGTTCTGGTTTTTGTTTAGAGAGTATATGTGTGTGTGTGTGTGTGTGTTTTGAGGTGCTGAGTTAACAGGAGTGGTCTAATTAAAGACGGCTCTACGGGAGATACACACACACACAAACACACACGCACATGCACACAGACACACCACACACTCCCTGGTGGCCAGGTGTGTCCAGAGTCGAGGACTGTCGCTGAATCAGGAGTTTAATGTGTGTGTGTGTGTCTAGGTGCACCAGTCAGCTCTTTGTTCTGTCTTGTCAGGCTTTTAATGAAGCTCGTAGATAAAACACACACACACACGTACACACACACACGCGCACACATTCTCTCTCTGAAGTTGGTGGGTGTTGGTCGCTAAGCTTTCTGGAAGATAACTAATTAACTCACTGAGGATTCCAACACACGCACACGCACACACACACGCACACACACGCACACGCACACACCATGACCCAGATCGTAAGACCCCCCACAAACTTCCCCTCCCATCCAAGACAAATCACACATACACACACACACACACCACTCTGTTAGAAGGTTTAAGTTTGGGCTGCATGTGTTTGAGACTACAGGCAACTCTCTCCCCTTACTGCCACTGTGCATATATGCACAGTAACTCAGACCTCACTGTTTCCTCTCCTCCTCCTATTTCTCCTGCTTTCCCTCCTCCTGACCCCATTCTCTCTCTCCCCTCCTGAGTGACACCTCCTCTCATGACTCCTGGAGAGGAATATTTCAGCATAGTACAGCAATGAATAGATATGTGTTTATTAAACACCTAGCCAATGCCCACAATCCACTTCTAAATCACCTCTCAATCGCATTACAGGTCATTTGAACTGCACAACCAATTACATGCACACAAACGACCGTGTAGGCAGAGCAAAACATCGGGCAGAAACACGACTTCAGATAGACCCTGGTATCTTAGATTCAAGAAGAGGCAGACCATCCTGTTTACGAGTGACTCTTTATAGAAGCCTGGAACGTTCATTTCCCAGGGTTTATCTTTGTGTGTGTGTGCGGTATCTCGTGTGAATTCAGGAGGTTACTCCTGTGAACGGGTGCTTGTGTTATTGTGTTTAGAGGAGAGGAAAAGGTTCTCTTGCTCAAAAAAGTATTTGGAGTTCACAGTGTGCTGTGTTGTTGAAAACCAGCACTGCCTTCACACAGTATAAAAACATAGTTGTGTAATGTGTGTGTGATGTCCACCACGTCAACGTTTTAAAAGCCAGGATTTACATGCTGACAGCATTGTTTTGTTTCCAGGTTTATTTGTCACAGAGACAGAGCAGCAGCAGTGAAAGCTAATGAAATGCTTGGTCACAGCACACTTGACTCTACAGCCAAATAACCTGCCCTTTAGCCATGGCTGGCTAAAGGATAGCCACCCTTGTATGCTTAGCCAACCGGCTCATGTGATCTCTTGTCCTTGGTTGGCTAGATCATGTCGTCAGTGTGTCATGACCGCAACACACGTATTCAACCCAGACCTTATTAAAATGCTATTTCGCTGATGGCTTTAGTATTGAGAAACATACTGCACCATTGTTTTGATGCTTCTCAGATGACTTATAATTAAGTTTAGTGGGAAACTATTCAGAACAATTTTTAACCAAAATAAATAGTAGATTATAGCAAAAAAATTGCAGACTAATTAAAAACAGTAATCTGTTAATTGTTAATTACTGTGAATGTTCCATCTTCGATAAATTCGATTTATGACAGTTTAATGCTCAAACAGTTTCCATTAAAAAAGTAAACATATTCTCTAGTGAAACAATAATTTTGTAAATGACACAAAGACAAAGCCAAACCAACATAATGCCATCTAGTGGGCTATCGAAGAACCGCATCCTACTTAAGCATTTGTCTTAAACAGTTGCCACTGGTTTACTTCTCTGACTGAACATAGTGCCCTGTACTGAATAACCTACTGTAACTGTTTATACCAACATTGCAAGTAGGCAACACTTAATTTTCTGATGTGCTTAGACCGCTTTCAAAATATGGATGGGTGAGCTTTCTTTTTTGTTTACTCAACCTTTTATTTTGGCAAGAACCATGATCATGAATGCTCTCTCATCCTAAAGAAATCACTAGGAAATTATTCACAGCATTTAAAAGATCATAAAGTAGGGGAAACAACATGCCAGAGGCTATGAGAATAATGATGAGTGGAACCATCACTGAAGGTGCTGACAGCAATTTACGAATTCTTTGCGAGATCCCTCTGCGAGCAGAGCAGCAGAGCAAAACGTTCCCGGCCAGATTAGGAGCCACTCCTGGGTCTTCTGACCTCGTGATGTTTCCTCACGAACGGAGGAGGATTTTCAGAAATCTTCCCACTGTGGTTTTAAGGGAGAATAATTCCCAGTGCAGAATATTCCAGAATATTTCACATATACCGTATACTGTACCCTCCATGGGGAAAGACTTTTTGTGTAAACTGTCACATTGTCTTATTCTTAACTGTAAACCTGGTTATTCTGGTTCACACTGTCTGACTGCAGTGTGTATGTGTGTGTGGCTGTCCTGCGTGCATGCAGTCATATGACGCTCCCTTCCAAGGCTGTTTCTTAAGCCAATTTAACCTTTCAGCTTGGTCACACACTGCACCTCTCTCTCCCTCTCTCTCTCTCTCCATCTCCCTCTCTCTCTCTCTCTCTCTCTCTCTCAGTAACCTTTAATGGTGTTACTTGTCTCAACAGTGTGTGGTCACAACTGTCAGCTTTTGGTGTGTTTGTGTGTGTGTGTGGCTGTATGTGTGTGCGTCTTCATTAAGGCTCTCACATCCCCAGTTTAACTCTATATTGATTGAAATAATGAGGTGTGTGTGTGTGCAAGAGAGAGAACGAGAGCGAGCCAGCGAGACCCCTTAGAGAATCAGATCACAGGAAACAAGAGCTGCTTGATTTAAGACACACACACACACCTACCTCTCTTTAAAACACACACACATACATTCAACTAATGACTGCAGAGGAGATGAGTGGGACTGCATCAGACAAGGATGGTGCATGTGTCAACGTGTGCGTTCGTAGGTGTGTGTGTGCATCTGCGCAGACATGCTGAATTGGCAGGTACCATCTTAAAGCAGATTAAACAAGATAACACACACACGCGCGCGCACACACACACACACACACACACTGTTACTCTTATACTTACTAATCCCTGTCTCATTTACTGCTCTTGTCTTAAATTATCCCACAAACACACTCACACACACACACATACACAGTCTTAAAATAATCCTATGCATATGATAAGGGATTAGGGCCAAAACACTAATCACACTGACATCTCTGGATGTGGAATTACACACACGCACACGCACACGCACACACACACACACTAATCTGCAGACATGCTGACTATTGTTGTAATCTGATGTCAGAGAAATTATTAAATTAAATCTTAAAAATGTTTTATCTTCTCTGTCTGTTTATTTTGTCTGTCTATCTATCTCATTCTATCTGTTTTGCTTTCATGCCACATATTTTGTGTGTGTGTGTGCGTGTGTGTGTGTGTGTGTGAAGATGCTATTTAACCTAGATTATTATAGTAAATCTAGATCTCATCACTGCTTTTTGCAGATGATGTGGTCCTGATGGCATCATCGGTCTGTGACCTCCAGCACTCACTGGATCAGTTCGCAGC
>JAODUH010033245.1:0-22098 GCA_027564835.1 Typhlichthys subterraneus
GTTTCTTCAGGTGCTTCTGTCTTCTGACTGTTCATAAATACACCGTTTTACTGAGTCAATCGCACCTGCTTAAAGACGGGCCATTGCAGCCAGCTAGACGAGTGAGTTGCACCGCTTAAGAATGCTGCTCAATAGCCTAGAGGTGAAAGGGGGAGGGGGTAAGGGGGGACATTACGAACACGCCCATTCAGCCCTGAGCCCTTTGAATGTAGCGTTTTTTGTCATAATGTTAAGACACTTATTATTATTTTTTTATTATTATTTATTTGGTTGATGTATATTAAATATATCCCTCTGCAATATATTGGAAATATTTCTGCACCTTGTAATCTCTTTCCTATCTCTTTAAGTCGCTATAGTATCCCCTAATGGACACATGGTTTTCTGTGGCCATACCATAGGTTAACAAATGTTTACAACCACTGGCTTATTATGTAACTTGTGTGACTATTTGTTTGACTGTCCATATCCTCAGTTTGCACCTCTCCTCTCTCCTCTCCTCTCCTCTCCTCTCCTCTCTGCTCTTCGCTCCAGTGGGACTGTCTTGCACTGTATCGCTCTCAAGATGAAACAAAGAGTGCGTCCCAACGAAGATGTGAACACGCGTGAACATATGAGGATGTGTGTGTGTGTGTGTGTGCGCGCGTGCAGTGAGCAACATCCTCCTGACGATGATGATGAGCATGCCTTTCCTAAACCACACTGACCATGAATATTCATACACACACACACACACATTTAAGACGACTGTAGAATTTGTATGTGTGTATGTGTGTGTGTATACGTGAGATCCGCCCTTAGTACTGGTGCAAAATTGATTCAGTGCTCATTGTGTGTGTGTCTGTGTGTGCATAAAGACTTGTTTACACTCGTGTGTATTTTCTCAAGTTCCATTGCGCATGTGCACAATAGAGGTCATTGTACAAGGTTAGTGGAGTTTTTTCCTCTGGACCTCTCCTATTTTTCACACACGCACGTCAATTCGATCACAACAGAGACGAGATCTAGAGATGGCGTATGTGTGCTTGCGTGTGTCTCAGAAGAAGGACCTTAGATCAGCAAGCAGGTCATGTGAACAGATGAGTTTTGCACCAGGACAGAACTGCACCAAAGATATTGGAATAATAACATGATAGAGCATTGTACTGTATTTCAATGGAAACAAAGATGGAACAATTCTGGTCTCTTAAAGGTATAGTCAGTTATTGCAAGCTTAATGTAAGCTAATACATTTTTAGCCAAATTAACCAAATATCTCCTCGCATTTCGCTATCTTACCGTTCTCTGTGCGTGTTGATAAAATAATTCTTCTACACAGCCCTGGCTCCGTAAATAGCAACATAAACAAAGTGGCAAACACCCATCAACCAAGCCGTAGTGCTGCGCTTTGCTTCACAATGCGATTCGATGAGGAGGGCCGCGGAGTGGTATTGTTTCGATTTGAGCTCGAAGTTAACAAGCGTTTTCAAAAATGACTTACCCTACCTTTAAGTGGGTGTGTCACTAAAGGCATTTTGCTGTGGAGGCTGAGCTACATTTACCATGCATGGCTTGAAACAAAGTCAATTTACCCCAAAACAGTTTGCTGCAGAAATACCGCTGTGGCCTCAGATTTATCATAGCTACTTTGGAATTCATGTTACATACTTAAAATACCCATTAATGACCCCAGAGATAAATACCGGGCAATATTATGGTGCACCTCCCCATTGACTTACATGGAACGCTGCGTTGTTCTGCCCCCCCCCCCCCCTCTCTCTCTCTCTCTGACTGTACCGTTCCCACGGCAGCACACAGCGTCAGGAACACAATAGATACTAGCTGCAGCATTGGTTGGCGCCCCGATGAGGCTTCACAGAGCCCCATGCGTTTTTAATGGGATTTCATTCATACAATTATTAGGAATTACCAGAGGATTCTAGTACATAAACCTTCGTTTATATTTTTTAAATTATGTTTTGATAGACAGTATAGATTAATATAATCTAAATAATTATATTTAACAATTTGTTCATAAAAACGTATCTGAGATAACTATTCTGTTCAGAAAATATTTAGAAATAATGTGTTTTCATAGCCACAATTGTGTACCTATGCTTTAAGCAAAGTTAGACAAAGAAATAAGGACAATTGCATGTTACAATTTGCATATAATTCCATACAGCAGGTAGGCGCTTACAACCCTTATAGTCCCACCATGCACCCATGCCAGACCACTTGCCAAACCACAACAAATCTATTTTACAGCTCTGGCCATAACCTCTAGTAGTCAGTTGTGTAGGCTACACATGCAGGTGAGGCTTAGTGATGCTGAATGAACAGGATAGAGGAGACATGCAGAGAGGACTTGAACACAGACTAATGTCTCCATCAAAGACAGCTAGATGCATTTATGTGTCAGCTTGGGTCTCTCACAGATCAGTTACCACATTCGCACGCACACGCACGCACACGCATGACCACACACGCACACACACACCAAAAGGAAAGTATTAGGCACAAACTCATGCAGGCTTTGAGATATCAATATATTCATGCTAATTGCCCTCTGAGCGATATTCTTGTGATGAAAGCAGAGAGCGACAAAGGCGGAAATACACTGAAAGGCATTTTTTTATTATGAAAAATATTATAGATAAGAGAAGTCCAAGGATTCGAAATAAGTCTGTACCAGATGGTCTTATGATTGCTGAAATTTGGCAGCGTTGTCTTACACATGCATGCACATTCTCCCAACATGTGGACATGACAAGTTACAATGTGTGGATACTTTAGGAATTACTTTAAATGGCAGAGTGTCTACATTGACCTACTGAAAGTCTGCTGAGAGAGCAGGAAGTCTTCCAGTGCCAGTATTTACGGGACATTGCCCTGTGTCCACATTTCTAGTTGAAACCAGAGAGGTACAGCACACATATTGTACATGCATTCACATGAAATTCTGTGTTCAATGTGGTTGTCACCACTCTCTTCTCATCAACATTCGCTAACCCTGCCCTAGTCTCGCAGAGCCAGCCTTTACTTACGTAAAATCTGGGACATAGTGCTGGCTAACTGTGTCAAGATCTGCCTACTTTACAGGAGAGGTATTTTGATTAATACGCACAATTTCCAACTATGTAACTCAATATGACAAAGTTAGTTGTTAAACTCAAACAGAGAAATGTGTTGAGAAACTTACCAATAGGCCTATTGTATATATCGATTAGATAAGTAAACTGCCTCTTTTCCAGAAAGTCAGTCGAGCTTACAAGGGTCTATGTATCAGAAGCTCAGCACAGAGTTGCTTATGTGACGTAGTGCTAATAGACGGAAGAGGCTGAGACTACCGGTACACTTGCCCTAGTATTGCAGAGCCAACCTTTATAGTTTTATAGTTGCGTGAAGTCACACAGGGCTGGCTATAGCTGCTTCAAGGCCTACATGACAGGACCGCTGTTTTGATTGTCATACACAATGACCAACTGCATAACTCCAAGACCAAATAGTACGATGAATTATCAGCTTCCCCACTTCCTGGAAGTGCTGACATGCTTACATTTGTATCAGTCGCTCAGCACAAGTTGTCACGGTCCCTCAGAAACTCCGCTCCACACACATTGGAAACGCATTGCAGAGTCTAGGATGTTGATGTTTTGTGTTGTCTGAACAAAATTTGCTTTTGCTCCTATCTACAAAGCCAGGGCTGTGTGTAGAAGTACCGCACAGAGCGGCAAGCTAACAGATTGCGGGGAGATACAGTATTTGGTGAATTTAACCAAAAGCGTATTAGCTTACAATCGCTTACTAACCCTTTTAAAGCATTACACCAATGCCTTCTGCACTGAATGTGGTATAGGGCTGAATAATTCAACAAGTGACCACAGAGAGTTTAAGTGGCGTCAGGGGCGAGGAGGTGGGGGATCTGTAGTCAGCGTGTAGCCATTGGTCGTTCTGCGCAAACAGGCCCTCTGGGTGGGTGGGTGGGGTGGGGGAGTGCAGACAGCCATTCTGACGAGACGCAGCCATTTACGGAGGCAGCGTGCTGCATGTGCATGAAGCAGCTTGCACTACACCATGTTGTACGTAGCAGGACAAGCCCTGGGGAACACACACGTGTGTTTGTGTGTGTGTGTGATGTTAACAGTGATAAGTTACAGAGGCAGCTTCAGGTGCTGGAGTCAATAAAAGCTCATTATCAGAGGGTCAGAGCCTACATGCACCGCAATGCTGCACCTACTCTGTCTTCTTCACACAGGAAGTGTGTACTGTATATGTCCAAGTGCAGAAAGAGTGTGTGTGTGTGTGTGTGTGTGTGTGTGTGTGTGTGTCGGACATGTACTGTATATGTCCAAGTGCAGAAAGAGTGTGTGTGTGTGTGTGTGTGTGTGTGTGTGTCGGACATGTACTGTATATGTCCAAGTGCAGAAAGAGAGTGTGTGTGTGTGTGTGTGTGTGTCGGGCATGTACTGTATATGTCCAAGTGCAGAAAGAGAGTGTGTGTGTGTGTGTGTGTGTGTGTGTGTGTCGGACATGTACTGTATATGTCCAAGTGCAGAAAGAGAGAGTGTGTGTGTGTGTGTGTGTGTCGGACATGTACTGTATATGTCCAGAAGGAGAAATGTGTGTGATGTCTTACATCAGTTCTCTTCTTTCTAGCCTGGTTTAACCAGACCGGTCTGGACACTCCATTGCAGATGGTTTCCAGTCGTTGCATGCTAATTGGCATAGACCTCTGGTCATTCTGAAACTACTAGCAGCCTTTAACAAGTCGGCATTGCTACAATTGTTCATATCACTTCATCTGGCTCTATACCACGGCCATTCTCACACTAGCATGGTATCTAGTGTGAGGATGGCCGCCAGAGAGGCTTCAGAGAGCATCAGTCAATAGAAGCACTGGGGTGGGTGAACGTCAGAGGTTACTTTACATGCACACTCGTTGTCTTCATGAACAATGCTTATTATGACATCATTCAGATTTATGGCATATTCACGTAATTTGATATGTCATATTAAGAATAATAATGTATTCTGTAAGGCTTTTTTGTGACTTTAGCTTAAGCTTTAGCTGATATAATATGATTATATGATTAGAAGCATAACGCAGCTCATTCTAAATATGCATTTAATGTTTCCAAACACAAAAAAAAGCAGTTGCTTTATCAGATTGATTGAATTCACTCATGCAATCATTCGCTCACTGTGTGTACTAAATGATGTGCTAGAATGCGCCATCTACAAGGTTTCAACCTGTAGATGGCGCACATTTTACTGTATATGGTCTTTCACCATAGTATGGTCAGCTACACCGAGGTGCACTCTGTGCCCAACCACATTCATTTCGGACAAGAAAAACATCCGTTTGCCGTTGCTGTATTCAGTCTGGAAACCCTCAATTCAAAAGTGTTCATCACCAGCCCGAGTGCCTGGAAACTCAGCGGTCACCTGAAGTTTCCTAGGATGACAACAAGTGTGTGTCTCTGCTGGTTGTTATTCATTTACGTGAAGGCTTGTCTTACAGAGACGAGTGTCGTGATGTTTTGCCTAAACTCTGTCGATGAATACTGTTTGTTGGTTACTGTTTATATTACTACTACTCTGGTTTCCATTAGTCCAATTGTGTGTAAGGAATTTTGATTAAAATGTATTAGAACCATATGACAAATTATTTTGAATGGAGGGATTCCAAACTGATGCTCGTGGCGAAATCAAACCAGAGCTTGCAAGAACAGTATGATATCTCGAGGCTAACATTTAACTGTTTCTGACCAAAAATGTGACACGTAAAGATTGTTCCGTTTAAAGCCGATAACTTTGTTATTTATTGCTTGTTAGTTGTGGTTTTAAAAAGCCACATTCTTCATTCCGAACAATCATTATAAGCGGCCATACTTTAGCTCATCTGTGGTGATTATACAGACAAGATGATCTCTCTTCCTCCTTTCTCCCATACTCTAAATAGTCTGATTGCTTTGCTGAGGATATTTAAACATTTTCTGCCCCCCATCAATCTTAAATTACGGCTCTGCTGTGAGATCTCAATAACAACCTTTTATGTTGAATAATGCACCAACTGCAGACTAGAGGCCTCTATAATGCACCTGTAAACGTCAGTCCTGTGTGGCAGCGTGTGTTTTTATGTGGCAGCACACGTGTGTGTGTGTGTGCGCGCGTGTGTGTGTGCACGTGGTAATAGAGATAAAGATTCCCAGGGCAGTTTAATTTCCTCGGCAGAGAGGCGGCACTCCATTGACCCATCTGCCTCCAGCATTCTAGCAGATCGTGCCGGTCCTCTGGAGGGATGCTGCGAGGTTAACTGCCTTGCTCAAGGGCATACCAGTAAAACCTGTTTGCAAGGGGGCAGGGGAAAGGAAGGGGGGGGGCAGGGGGGAAGGGATTCGTGGCCATATGGTGCCCGGGAACGTCTGCATGGCAAGAGCTGTCCCTCTGAGGATTGGTGTCGTTTTGGACAAAGCCTGCTGCACACACACACGCGCACACACACGCACACGCACACGCACACACGCACACGCACACGCACACACACGCACACACACAAAGATGTCACTGCTTCAGTCACAAGATTATGAAGAAAGACACCCTCCTTTTGTTCATATATCACATATATAACTAGCCACATTTGTTCAGTAGGATTTCATCTGGTTTATTTTAAAAAATCTTCTCACTTTAATTTGTACATCAATACTATGTTAAACTGGCTGAGTGAAATTACAGGTTATGATTATGTTAATAGAGATATTGTTGCAGGCTGGTTTATTGGATGTGCTGAAGATACGATATGATACGATACAATATGATACTCTTTATTATATGATATGATACAAGTTGTCCTTTCATTATGGGGCATAGTCTGTCTGATATTTGAACTATAACAGCACGTATAGAACTCTTGCATAAAGAATCTTAAAGAACATTTGCTATTAGCCTACATACTGTTTTCTTTTCAATAATTCATTGCAAGCACAGAATTATAACAGGAGCTTTGATAATTAATTTTAGAGGGCTGCTAATTTTGCATACACTTTAGACTACTTATAGACTTCAGCGCGTGTGCTGGCTCGCACGCATGCACACACACACACACACACACACACACACACACACACACAAACAGGTTCAAAAATTAAACCACAATTTCATAGACTGTAACTCAGTCTGCATCTTCTTTGTATCTGCTTTGTAGCAAAAGCACTTCCCTGGATCAATTAATATTCTTTATAAATGTTATTATATTGTTTGCTGTGTAATATGATAAGATAATAATAATTTGTTGTTTTCTGTAACTGTTAATGTTCATGCCGATTCCTGTCACACAGCCTAGCCTGGGTGCTAGCCCTTAGCGTTAGTGTGTTTTATGCCTAGTCTCTGCTTGTGCCCCAATCAGCGTGGGTTAGTGAGACGACGTTTAAGTCCAGTGTGTTTCTAAATGGTGGTAGCTATAACTAGATGAGGCGATCAAAACAATTGTAGCAACGCCGATTGGTTCAGCGCTGTCCAATAGTTTCAAAATTATCCAGAGGTCTACGCCAAGCAGGAGGAAACGACTGCAAACACTTTCCATTGGAGTGTGGTCAGATCAACATTATTCACAAAGTGAATCTGGTCTGGTGACACCAGGCTACATAGCAATATTTAAATATGTAGCTTTTTCTATGCGGTTCAGTCTTTCATCCACATGTAACCAGTGTATACGATCACTATAGACGGAGTATTGGCAAAACTCCTTCCAGGGTGAAGATATTTAGAAACTCTGTATTCAGTTTTTCACAGGTGTAGACAGGGACATTGAGTTTCTGGCTTGTAAGCTTGTGTGCCGCTATCTCCTTTGTTTGACGTCAGAGTGTGTGTGCCATTATATCCTTTATAAGGCGTTTTTCTTAACAGGCTTGAAAGCATGCAATTGCATTTCATGTGGATGGAGACTTTTTCTTAAACAGTGCTGTATAGACAGGATTTGTTTTATTTTTAAACAAAGCAGAAACATCCCTGTCAAAAAATGTATCCTTGTAAGTGTGGAATAGGCATTACAGTGTCCATCCCTGCATGGTGTAAAAGTTGTTGTAAATGAGTAGTGGTTTATCTAGTGTATATCTGTGAGTGGGAGAGAGAGCGTTGGGAGGTGTTGTTCAGTGTACTCTCTGAGATTGGAAACAGGTGTGGGTGATGATTATTTATTACCCGTTTCCCTATTTAACGGTTTAGTAAGTCATTCTGGAGAATAGGTAGGTTTGATATTTGATCAAAACAAAAACAACTCCCTTCAATGCCATATAGGGTGCTGTCTCAGAAGCTCCGCCCCACACATTGCAACTGCATGGCAAAGCCTGGGAAGTTGTTGTTGTGAGCAGTGTTCGCCCTTTTGTTTGCGTTCCTATTTACAGCCAGGGCTGTGTTTATATATATTTATATATATAAACTATATATATAAATATATATATATATTCAGCATGCACAGAGACCGATAAGCTAGGGAGCCCATTAGGAGATATTTGGTGAATTTGTCAAAAAATATGTTAGCTTACAATCGCTGACTCTACCTTTTAGAGAGGCAGAGAAGCAGACTCTGAGGAAGCGGAACGTTTACCCCTTCCAGCAGGACTCTAAGCGAGTCACTGTTATGTGATTCACTGTTATCAGTCTCCCGTGAACTGGCAATAAACCGCGCTCAGAGAGAGCTGTGATCAAACCTGGTTGGTGTTGTGTGACACAACAGGTGTCTTCTTCCCTTTGAGATGAGAGGGATCAGCTGCCCCATAGACTGTAGACTGCAGGTTGTAAGTAGCTCAGGGTCTTATTCATGCGAGAGAAGAGGACTGGGCCGTATAATGTGCACAACCCACATATAGTCTGTCTGTGGTAAAGCTATGGGCAGTGACCGAATGAATGAGTATACAATCAAACAGGCCGAATACAGGCCTACTACATTAAAGGCAGGGTTAGTTATTCACTCGCGAACTCGCGAACAAGACCCCGAGGTACTTAAACTCCTTCACTTGGGGTAAGGTCTCATTCCCCACCTGGAGTAGGCACTCCATCGGTTACTTTTTAACAGATAATATTAATTTCTTATGGTCAGTTAATGGTTAAACGTGAACATCCCTAGCGAGGAGATACAGTATTGGTGAATTTGACGAAAAGTTGCAATATCTGACTATCCCTTTAAATAATATAGTGTATAATAGTCATTATAATATTAGCATTGGGTGTCAAAGCCACTGCACACAGAAGACATCTAATACTATAGTAAACTGGTATTTGACAACCTGTGTATATTAGTATGTTGTTATGATACCTGTGTTTGCTACGGTGTGTGATGTGTGTATTGCTAGTGGCTGTCTAATGTCCTGTACCTTCAGCTATGGTCTTCTACACTCCAGGTGTGTTTGTGATCCTCACGCCAGTGTGTTGACTAAACCACCACCGCAGACGCTAAAAGCTTCCTGCCAAAACAGTTAGGTCCCTCTGTGTGTGTGTGTGTGTGTGTGTGTGTGTGTGTGTGAGAGAGTGTACGCATGCACGGTAGGGGACACATTAAATCTGCCCAGTGCCTTGAGGTTGCCCAACCGCTATTACATGCACGGATATGTGCACAGGTCTAAACAAACACACACAAGCACACAAATACACACAGGAGTACAAAGGCTTTCCTTGTTGACTACATTTTGTTGTGGGGTTTTTTAATCAACCCACAGTTGTCCCAGGGATAAGGAATATGACTAATGTGCTGCTGTTAAGGGCACCACCCTGTGTGTGTGTGTGTGTGTGTGTGTGTGTGTGTGAGTGCGCGTGTGCGTGTGTGACCAGTAGGGAAATCAGTACAAACAATAATCAGTGCCATGCCACATACACACTGAATCCCCGTTTAGTAAAATATTCTGATAAACACAATAGAAGACCCGTCTGTCAAGCGGTCTGTGCAGCTCTATGCTGCTGCTGTTATCCAGCCCGTCTCTGTACACCCTGTACCCTTCAGTCTTTTTAGAAGACGCTTTTACCCAAAGCGACTCGCTACACTCGCTAACCGTAGCTAGCCACCATCAATAAGTGTCTTTTGTTGTCGGTCTGTCTCAGTTCTGTCCGTCTCTCTGTATACATGTATCCCTCTCTCTCCTATACCTCCGTTCTCCCATCTATTAGGCTACACTCCTCTCTCACATGCCGTGTATCTCTCCTCCAAATCACTTGTCGTCCTCCTCCTCCTCCTCCTCCTCCTCCTCCTCCTCCTTCTCTTCCGCTCTCCACAGCTACTGTAGAAAAAGCCACCCGCGAGGAACCTCGTGCAGCGACGGTGTGCTGCAGCCGCACGAGTGAAGTGAAATGGCTGCCCCCCCTCCTCCCTGCATTATTATTTTATCCCCCACGGGGCAGCTGCAGTTTGACCTGTCCTGCTGTCCTTCCCCCCTACACACTATCAGTCACTGTCTCTGCTTTCTCACTTCCCCGGGGAGATGTCTCTGGTCCCATCTCTCTCTCTCTCTCTCTCTCTCTCTCTCTCTCTCTCTGTCCCTGCTTTCCTTCATTAGCACTATACTGACACTCAAGCAACTTACTACAGCAGGACTTCTCTACCCTTTGCCATAATGTACTCTCTGCCCCTCTACTCCATTTACCAGTTACCCCCTTCTCGCCGGCCTGTGGGAGCTTGATCGCCCAGTGAGGAGGTGAGAGAGTTGTGTGTTCCGCTCCGATCTAATCCACTTTACACACGAGCGGCCGCACTCCCCACAAAGCCTTTTACATATTCATCATCAGAGCTCATAGTATACTGCCGTAGCTGAGGAGCTTACAGTGTACTATGTGCCTCGATGGCTTCAGCGGTCCATATTTCAGTCAGCTGGGGCAATGAAGTAGCGCAGTGTGTGCACTGTTCCGGACAGGGATTTGTGTTGGATGGTGTTGTGCTTGATTAATTATGCCTAGCATTTACAGTACATTCACATAACTGGAATACACAGTAGACGAACATTGCTAGATTTCCTTACACTGATAATTAGTTTGAAAAACAATTAAAAGGTGTTCATGGTCAATTTGGATATACGTATATATCTCCCACCGCACAAAATATGTTGGTTTACCACCCATATGTACCCTGGGATGTTTGTCTACATGTTGTGTTTGTGTAATCAGGCATTTGCTCTGTTCATTGGCATACATTTAATTGGATAATTTTGCAAATGCCAACACACTGCGAATGTGGCCATCTTTTATGTTTGTTTTATGTAACTGTGTGATGGGGAAGACATAGAATCTTGCTTATCCTGTTCATACTGCAAGTTGAAGGCTTTTCATAGCCTCTCTTCCCTGCTTTTATTGAGTTACTGGTCACCAGGATACAGTAGCGTTATATCACAGACACAAAGACAAGATTATGGACCAAATCTTCTTAAACGCTGACTGCTGGAGCTTTATGACAAAAGAGTTTGACCCGGCTAGCTTCTAGGACCTATAAAGTGACCTGCGTAGGTCAGCCAAGATTCAGTGCATGCAAATTGACCCCTAGTCAACTCTACTACCCCCATGCAGGCAAAATTAAAGTTCAAAGTGAACCCTATGCTTCTTAGAAATCCGTAGAGACCGAAAGGTAAACCTCTAGGTTTGATTGATTAACCTAGCACACTGCTTCTCAAACTGTGGTGACCTACCTCTAAGCATCCTTGAGCAAGATGCCTCACCATTAACTGCTCCCGGTGGTTGGTTGCACCTTGCATGGCAGTAATCACCATCGGTAAAATATTGTAAAATGCTTTTGATAAAAAGCGCTATATAAATGAAGTCCACTTACTGTTTCACCCCAAGGCCTCTTTAGGCCTGTGTGGTAAAGTGTGATGTTACACTGTCCGCAACAATGCCAAGGCGAGTAGGTGAAAAAATAAACGTATAATTAACTAATCAGATGAGGCTATAGCGTCATGCCACTGCCAAACTCTGATTGTTCAGAAGAACTATGCCGAGAGAGGTATCCTATAACAGACCGATCCCACACAACAATTATCTTGCAGTAAAAGACGATAATAATAGCCTACATGAATTAGTAGTAGGCTAGTACTTCTACTACTACCACCACTACTAGGCTACTAAAAATGATAATGATGAAATGAAAATGATGAAAATGTGTTTTCGTCGGTCATAATGGCGGTATATTAATTTATGAGGTGTTTACTTGGTGAGAATCACTGGCCTAGCAGAAGCACCCTGGTATAGATGTCAGTCAGTATCTGATGCTGTTAACCATACCACGTCTATCTGTCTGACTGAACTATACTGGTTTGTGTTATTTGTCAATTGGTAATTTAAGTTTGGCAGCCAGTCAGTATAATTGGCTATGCACCAGTAACTTGAAGCTACTGTAAGATAAAGCCTTATTAGCACACCAACACTACAAAGTTTTCCTTGGTAATTCCTAGAGTAAATTAGGATTGAGCCCTAAACACATTTCAACCAAGCGACAGAATGAATGCATGAATGAATGAAGAAAATAATGCATGAATGAATGAACAAATAAATTAATGAATTAACAAATGAATGAATGAATGAATGAATGAACAACAAAATCATAGGCTATGTAACTGAATACACATATTGGCTAAATTATAAAGTATGTTAATGAAGTAATGTATTATTTGATATTTACTGTAAATAAAAGTATAAATTCAAAAACAAAAACAAAATAATTTACCCGTGCCTTAAATGGACAGATTTGCTGAAGTCCCGGAACAGTTAGGAAACAGAGAGTATAGCCTATGAATTAATTCTACATTAGTGCGCAGTCCCATTCCCAGCGACATACTGCGATGGGTTCAGATCAGTATGGTTACCAGCACACCAAGGTGTCCTGTACTGTGGGTTGGTGGGGGGTTGTTGAAGAGGGGTGCCCATGACATTTAATCTACTGGGAAAACTTCACCGCAATGTCACAGTGTGCCCAAAAGATACCTACCTACCGTGCATCTGCAAACTATTACCACGTTTTTGTAAAGATGCCTCTACTGTAAATGTAATCACGCCTGAACCCCCCCCCCCACCTCCACCACCTCCCAGAAAGGAAGAATTTCAAGATGCAGTGTTAATAGCCTCGGCGTTCTCAGTGCGTATATGTAAATAGCCCTATTGAACCTGAGAAGTGAAAGCGGTGGTCTGCGGAACATTGTGCTGAGAGAGGGGCCCATAACGACAGCCCAAACTTTGCCGACTCATTGTCAGCTAACTTCAATACTGATGTACAGCAGCGCTAACACACACACAGCTGGAGATCCCTCCATATATTTAGTAGACTAAAACAGCGTTGATGCACGTATCTAAATGCAAGGTCATTGGACCAGAATAATATATGTGACTGCTACAAAAAATTTTAAATCTCAGCAAGCAAAGCAAAGTGAGGGAATAGTTATTTGGAAGATCTTGAAAGCAAAGACAACATGAGAACGGTAAGCTAGCGAAATGCTAGCGAGATATTTGGTGAATTTGTCAAAAACTGTATTAGCATACAATTAGCTTGCAATAGCTGACTATACCTTTAATGAAAACCTGCTCTGGTCTATCCTACCTCCACCAGTGTTAAACATAGCTACACGAGCAATTTGACCAATTTATATCAAAGCAGAGAACAAACGCACACATGCACATTTATGTGTGTGATTAAAGCCAATGTAATCACTGATGAAGCAATATGGGACATCAAATTCCTCAAAAGTTGCTTTACTTTATCTGTGCCTGAGAGGAAAGTTGTGCAACTCTTCACAATATCTAATAAGGCAGATGTGTAAAGATCACAGCCGAGTCTGTCTGTAGAGCACAGAGCCTCGACATCCTCATGCTAATTGCTTGTTTGTGGGAATACAGTCAGTGGCAAGTCATTGGCCTATACTAGTAATGGTGGTGCTCATGGCACACGTCATGTAAAACGTGCTCTGATGAATTCTAATTAGCCTGGTAACTAGAACTTAACATAGCCTCGCGAGACCACCCTGATCTTCCGAGCTTTCAGTTTCGCCGCGAGCATCAGTTTGGGAATCGAGTTGATTCAGGTCGGTAAACCTCGTGTGTTGCCAATCAGTGTCGTAGTTTATCTATGGGCGTGGTTTAAGTGTGATGTAGGCGACTTGGAAACAATATACTGTATAGCATCAGTTTTATTAGAATTTATAATAAAATATCATATTTAGAAGAGCAAAAGGCTTTTCTCAATGGAAAATATGTTTTCACTCTTCTCCCTCCTTTTCTACTGCAAGAGTGGATAACAGACTCCATGGTTCACAGTTTCGACCAATCACATGCAAAGTCTTTTTACGAAAGCCCCTGTCCTCTTGAGCCGTCCATTGAATCCGTTTCAATGGACGGCTCCCCAGATGGATGTGTCTAAGAGACACCTGTATCTGGTCTTGTCAGGTTAGACTTAACAAGCTCCACCTCAATGATTTGCTTCACATTGAATATCAGTCTGGGAACTCTACATTCATAAGCTGCTGGTTACAGACATACAGACCAATCAGCATGCAGGTGTGCATGGGAATAGCTCTGATTGGTTGAAGGTGGTCCAATCAACTGCTAGCTTCCTGTTTGAAAATCACAGTCAAATTAATGATTAAGTGTATGAGTGTGTGTGTGTGTGTGTGTCATGCACACCTGCAAGACTACTCTATAAATGTTGTCACATCATGTTGCTATAAATGAGGCCCTAATAAACAGTAATGAAGTGGAAGTTAGGATGTCGCACAAGTTTGCTACAAGTTTGTGGTGTGTGATATCTAATATACATTCAGTATATTAGATATCACACACTGCAAACTTTGTGTGAGGAGAACGACACAGAATAGACAAGTGATGCCTCGTTTACAGATCTTGCATCGCTAGCATTCGCTGTGTCAGCAGCCCAGGAGTGCTAACAGCTTCATGTATGGTTTCCAGAGTTAGCAACCTTGTCATGCGTGCAGCCAGATTGAGTTAATATCTGCTACAGAAATAGCTTCAATTGACTTGATTAGCGCACTCGGTACACTGATGGAGAGAGTCAGTGATGTTGGAGAGCACATTGCATTCACCGACCAAAGACACCGTTGTTATTTAGTTAATTTCAAGCCCTGTCGACAATATAAACAGATATCACAAAAATATTGTCAGAAACATGTGAAAGGCAATCAATCAACATAGAAATGGGAGAGGAGGCGCACATTATCTCCCTGATACTGACCTCAATTACCAGACAATTTAACCCACGCTCTTGTTCCTCTACGTTTCCCTTTTCATGTTAACAAGCTGTGAATTAGCTGACAGGGGGCCTTCTTTGTAGCCTTCTCAATTGTTTCACCAATTATCTTCCCTGCTACCACAAGCCAACCACCCGTTGTCCCATTTGTGTCTCTCTGTTTCCCTAATATAGCAGATACTGATTGGATGGCTGCTGGCTGTGGGGACTTCCTATTGGCTCTCAGCTTCATTATAGAAGATTAAGAGTGTGCCTGTCCCGTGTGCTATAATGCCTGATGACTGGCAGGTTGATCAACCATGGCTAATTGTTTTTGCCTTTGATGGTTTTACCTTTGAGGCTCGATTTTATAGCGCCTCACCTTTTGTGTACTTTGTCTTCTATAATGTATTTATTTTCATTCTGTTGAAATGACACGAGGTGTATCATTAAGCAGGATAAGATGTGTGTTGTCCAGATGTGGGTTGAATAACACACACACACACACACACCAACCTGGCAATTACAGTACACCAAATCGCAATAAAATGACACTTTATTGATCGAGAAAAGAAACCTCACGTTACAGTGGCCTGGCCTTGGTCATTCTAATTATAGCATGTTTTTGTTCATTACTGTGGTACACACGCACGCGCACGCGCACGCACACGTGCACACACACACAGCGACTTTCCCATGTGTACTAGCAAAACAGAACCACACACTCCCTAGAGACTTGTTTGGAGCATCTCTCACGCGATGAGAATCATGTTTATTTATGTAATCTGTCGTCTTGGTTACCTGGTTACTACTTACATGAGGCAGGTCTCACAAGCAGCCTCATTTGCATCTATTACACTATTATAAATACTACCCATATCATGATTATAAATGCAGTGATTATACACTACACTCATGATCATGATTAATGATAAATAAATTATATAAATCATGATCATGTTTATAAATCATGATATGGGTGTCTATTCAACATTTTACTGTAATACTGGCATGTCTGGTTCTGGGACTAAGTTTCAGTTGTGTGGTCAGATGTGTTTCTGAAGGATCCCGAAAAGGGTGGAATAATTTTGGAATCTGTATGTCTAACGTGATGTAGCCTCTCATAACAATCACAAAACCGTCAAAGTTGACCCCAGGTTTGATATGCAAGGATTCAGTTCTGTTTTTAACATCATCAGGATTGTAAAATACAGAAATGAATGAAACATGAAAAATGAAAATATTGTTTCAAAATTACTTATTTTTATAATTATAATATGCGTCATGATGAATGCAATAACATCTAAAATGAAATGTTCATGGTCAATCAATAGTTTTAAAAGTAGAGTTATTCTGGAAAAAGCTTATTAATATTTTAACTTTAGAAAAACAAAAACTCCTCTCCTGTCAATGTCAAAGGGTGCTCCCTCAGAAGCTCACACATTGGACAAATATAGATATATGATAGTGTCGCTTGGTGCGGTCTGCACCACTTTGTTTGGGTTCATATTTGCAGAGCTATGGCTGTGTACCAACAGCAGAATGGGAAGTTAGCAGACTGTGAGTAGATAATTCAACAAAAGTGTATTAGCTTACAATCACTGACTCCACCTTTAGGGTTAGCTATTCTCGAGAACGCTTGCATTGTGCTAGTGCATACACGAAGATGTTGCCCCCGGGGAGGGGGTCAATGGACTATAGTCGCGGATGGATGATGATGACTCCCAAAAATTTGTTCCAGCAGGTTAGGATGTCTGGAACGGTAAGCTAGCAAAACGCCAGGAGCTATTTCGGGAATTTGACAAAAAATGTATTAGCTTACAATTAGCTTGCGGTAGCGGATCATGACCAGAGTTTCAGATGGCATGGATAAGTATATTTGTGTGTGTGTGTGTGTGTGACAGGATGGTCACAAGGGGCAATGGTCACCAAGTATTATATATGAAAATTATTCAGAGGCCAGATTGACAGCTGAAGAGAAATAGCAGGGTATCTAATCAATCCAGATAGGCTCCCTGAGGAGTTTGCTATCTGTGTGTGTGTGTGTGTGTGTGCGTGTGTGTGTGTGTGTTTTCTGTGACAGAGAAAGAAAAAGTGTGTGAGTGAGAAAGCAAGAGAGAGAGAGGTGTATGTATGTGGGTGAGAGAGAGAGAGATGTTTGTGTGTGTGTGTTGGGGGGGTGGAGGTTGGGGGTGTGCAGAGCAGACATCAGCAACATTTCTGTCAAATCAGCAGTGATCCCAACAGCCTCTGCACAGACAGACTCATGAATAGATCAGTGTGCGTGCGTGTACCATTCACGTCATTAAAGTGTCTGGGTCAGCCCACCACAACAAGTATTAACAGTAATTCTATACTTAAACAGGACACATAGTGTCTCTGCGATGTCAGGAGCTTGGAGCTGAGCTGGACGGAGGCCCTGTGCCACAGGGCTATGTCAGCAGGCATGTCAGCCCACCGGAGCCCACTTTGGGCCTGAGCTGACATCACCGGCTCCTTAATAAATAATAGCTGCCACAGCTCAGGGCAGCTGGATGGATGGATGGATGGATGGATGGATGGATGGATGGATGGGTGGGTAGGTAGGTAGGTATATATATATTCTGGATGGAGAGATGGATGGATGGATGGATGGATGGATGGTCATTTGTATGCAGAACAGCCAGAACATTTTCTGCATAACCACGAGCTCAGCATTACCACAGTAACTGTGTATTAGCTACATTGAATTAACAACCTGTTTATTTCTAATGCACCTACTGTACACCATATGTTCACAATGCTGCTGTGTATTATTGGGTGCTGTTGTTAGCGCCTCTTGCTATGCAGTTCTTTTCCCCCCAAAGCTGAGCACACCCCTCAGCTTGAAAACCACTGCATACGGCATGAGGTATGCTGCAAACCACAAAGTATCATTGTTTGCTTACAATAATGGATTTCCTGCTGTGCACAATGTACTCCGATTGTCCAGTAGAGCATTGTCTGTAATGATATTGATCATTTATTTGATCATCAAAATAAATGAGGATTGCCAGAAACAGGCACTAAAATTGTTTATGCATTGTATATGATCACCCCCATACTGTATATAAACAAAAAAGATAATATCCTCATCCTTTGTCCCTGTATGTATTTCTTGTAATCTCTAATTAAATGGAAGCGTGCAGGGAGCTGATCACATCTGCTGTATCTGTGTGACAAAAACAAGCTCCTTCATTTAGCTACAGTTCTTGAATTAACGCAAGCTAATATGAAGCGACGCTCAAATGTCTTAAACTAGCAGTGTGCGTACGGTATTATTTCCACATTATCAAGAGCGTTTTCTCCTTTAGTCTTTTACATAAACAAAAGAGGGGAAGAAACGCCATGTGATCCACACACATTATTTGGTCACACATGACCTGGCAGTACGAATAGTACTGTGGCTGACACTGTTGTGCTACAACACTGACGTACAAGCACTCTGCAGCCCTCTGACTTCCAAATCGACCAAGTGGATGAATGTATATTTTGTCCTGCTGCACTATACTCACTGTGCAGAAACCCGTGCCAGGGTTACACATTCGCTGACACCAAGTGTTCTGTGTCTGCTCCTCTGATGAGGGGAACTGTTTCAGCTCATTGGATGCAACAAAAAATATGATGTATCCCTCCTACTGCTGAAGAGTCGTGTTCATTACAACAATTTGGATTACAACATCAAGATAAACATTCCCTTTTAGGTCTTTCATAAACAACTTTAAATAATACAAACATCCACAAGGTAAAAACATTTGGCAGCTCTTCAAAACAGCTGCAGTCCCTATAGTTTCATCATCACTGGATATGGTGTATCTTGAGTTTGAGCAATGCAGATTAGTTGTTTTGAAGTTGTGCCACATTGATCTTTGTAAGCCACATTAATTCATTGTTTTCCTGGAAGAACCTGCTATTTTCTTTTTCAACATAGCGTATTTTTTTACACGGATGCCAGCAATACATTTAGTAAGACAGTCTGATTTGGGGGAAATGTTTTTGATGTGCAAGAATAATGTTTCAAGTGTGATTTTTATGCAGAAGTGGTATTTATTCCCAGCCACCCATATGGTGGTGGTGTTTTGTTTGCAGCTATGGCTCTGGTTATGGTTGCTATATCAAAAATGAGAGGATTAGTCATTATCTCAAAAGTTGGTTTACATTTGATTATTGATCATGTTCATTTTGAATTAGCATTTTCCTTTTTGCTGTAACATTTGCTGTTATAAATATAAAACATATATATGCACTAGTGATAGAAACACGGCACAGGTGGACCCCCTATCACATATCATATATAGCATAAAATATTTGTTTCCAGGCCAATGATAATGTGTAAAGTGGCCTATAGTCTGATGTATAAAAGTAGGCCACTAAGGCATTAAAATAATTGACACTTGCTCATTTTCAAATATTTTATCTTTCCGATTTTTTAGATATCTTTGAAATAATGTTGTCCTTGTTAAGGAAATATTATCTAAAATATTAAGTACTTCTAAACTCTTAAACTACCTGACTGAAAACAGTGGCACACATTACAGGGATAGAAGGCTGCTCTGGGACACCAGCAATGTTCCTATTCATCATAGCAGCCTTCAGAAAATGCTTTTCTACACATCACATCTCCTTTTCTCCTCAACTGTCGCTTATTTCTGCCTCTTCACCGTCTTTATTAATCAATCAATCCCCATCTAGGCCTTTCCAAGATCCAAACCCTCTCTCTCTCTTTCTCTCTCTCTCTCTCTCTCTCTCTCTCTCTCTCTCTCTCTCTCTCTCTCTCTCCTGCCTCTACGCTACGCAGTCTTAATCTCAATATCAAATATTAACGAGGCAAGCTGAAACTCTGATCATCTGTTTCTCTCCCAACCTGGCACACATCTTTATGCTTTATAGTTATACCAGTGCTTGCATAAAACATTTTGTGGCCTGAGAGGATATTGTAGCCTAACCTTGACAGTGTAATATGCTGTATTTTTGTCATATGGGAATAACCGAATTTGCCACCACCAACTGTTTGTCTGGAGTATCTGACAATCCTCTGACAAGCCCTAATATTTAGGAACATGCGGGAAATATTGACATCAACAAATGAATGTTGAGTGGTGTTTGAATGTTATCTTGTTGTATAACTTTTCAATGGCCACGCTAGAGAACACTCAAGTCAAGTCAAGTCAAGTCATTTTATTTCTAAAGCACATTTAAAAACAGCAAATGCTGACCAAAGTGCTGTACACATCAATGCAATACAATTAATAAATAAAATAAAACAATAAAACACAATACACAACAAACAAGACAGTTTTAGCATAGTGTCCCAGAACTTACTTGAATGCCAAAGAGTACAAATGTGTCTTTAGAAGAGACTTAAATGTCTCAATGGTGGCAGACGATCTAACAGAAAAAGTAAGCTTGTTCCACAGTCTCGGGCCACAACAGAAAATGCACGATCACCCTTAGTTCTCAAACGCGACTGTGGAACAGAAAATAAAAACTGGTTGGACGATCTAAGAGGCCTGGAAGTGTGATAAAACATAAGGAGATCTCAAATGAATGGGAATGTTCCTGTCTTCCCCATATTATGTGAATGCGGTATGAGTGCCACTCTTACATAGTAGGCTACATCACCTCCTAAATCACCTCCATACAGCCTATACCTCAGCATGAGATTTAAGCCTTAAAACCATATAATTTAATTTCCAAAAGAAATAGATTGTCGGATTTCGAGCTAATTGACGCCAGCACATCTGTGCTGCCCCACCTTGATTTCCCAAATGCACAAACCTCATTCTCCTTTGGATAGTGGCAGGGGAAGGTAATTGTTTTGAGACATTTTGTGAACTGTTTTTGAAAAACTCTCAGCAATGTAAATGAATATCAGCGAGGCTTGCCTGTGTCATGTTAATGAACTTAGTTTACATACTGAAGTAGTCATAATTCCCCCATCAATCTATTTCTCAATTCTACTTTGCGGTTGTTTTGTTAATAACGTTCCTATGTTTTGTTTGTAGGACTTTGCCTTTTTTACATTACATATTGTAATGTTATTGTTTCAATATAATTCCCTTGGTGTCTTTCATTGATCTCTCCTTCTTCCTCACACTCACACACTCATGCACATAGCTCCACTTTTCCAGCTCTCTGCTCAGGTCTTCATTAAAACTTGATGCCAATCAGTGAAGCCAATAAACAGGCTTTGTGACCCCTTCCGGAAATCAATAGTTTCTGTGCCACAGGAAAAAAAAAAAGGGGAAAATCTGTGTAATTAAATATTAAACATATTCTCTGGGGGATCAAGGACACACTCTAGCGATGCACTGTCTGGCCCAATTAACATCTCCTGCTTACCTTGCCAGGAAACTGCCTTGGTCCTGCTCAGGGTCTATAGTCTAGTTGAGTCAAAACTCCTGTTCGGCAGCCATATAGCTGTAAGCCTCCATTTGCACTAATTGTGACATGATTCATGTGGGAATACACACCTACTGTACTGTATAAAGATGGTCTTGTAAACCATAAATCTCTGCTATCAGGGATTGTATGTCTCCTTTCAGAAACATTTTTTTCCCTTCACTTTATAATCCCATGAGGAATAAAGTCTAAGGCCGTGGTTAAAAACAATGAAAACATTGATGCACCGTTTGGGTTGATATTTCATTATAGAAATACAGTATAAGCACGCATTGTCGTTGTTTAGCTGTTTTAATTATTTAATTCAGGTCATATAGTTTAGTTCCCCATTTGGGCATAAGTGTGTAATTGTGTAATCTGTTTACAAGAAAAAAAAAAAAATAATAATAATAAATATAGATATATATATATATATATATATATATATATATATAAATACACACACATACACACACACACACACACACACATACTGATATTTAAACAAATTTTTT
>JAODUH010033256.1:0-12724 GCA_027564835.1 Typhlichthys subterraneus
GTAGTATATTGGCAACGGAGTAAAGCTCCGCTTTTGCCCGCCCGTCAGTGCCGCACATCGGCAGAGACTTCGGCAGGCGAATATCTTGAATATCCAATTTCCTTCTAACTTAACCTCGGTTTAAAAACAGGACATAGGAGAGATAACATGTCATCGTCATCGATGAGGCAAAAGGTTGCTACGGTACGTACTATAACCAGACTAACTCGCTAATGTTTAAAACTAACTCGACTTGTATAGCTGAGTTGAGAGTAATGAGCAAGTGTCCTAAAATGTTATGTTAATAAACGAGAGCTTATCTGTGGTTAAGTTGTATTTCATATTACCTACCTGTAATATCATCTGGCTAATTTGAATAATCGTATTATTGAATTATATGACTTCATAAAAACAGCCATTCAAATCCAAGAGCTAACATTGATTTCCAACATGGTCCCATGATGTTAAGAACAAGACAGAAAGCCAAGAATTAACAATGTGGTTCCTCCTTGACCCACACCACAGATCTCTCCATTGGTGATGCTCATTGCTTAATTAAAGTATATTGACATTTTCTTTCCGTGCACCTAAACATGGCAATAATTATTTTGTGTAACATATTGTGGTCTCTCCTGTTTTGACAGATGAAGACAATGATGCAGGCAGAGCAGATCTGAGTGCAACTCATCGGGAGGTTCCAGCATTCACTGACCACAGCCATCAGTTAAAGGTAGAGTCAGCAATTGAAAGATAATACACAAGTTTGTCAAATTTAGCAAATATCTTCCCTTTTATCTGCCAGCTGCCTGTTCTGTGCACTGAAAAACAATGTTCTCCTTAACAGCATAAGCTTTTGGGAACTTTGTAAGGTGCTGTAATGTGTTGTGTGGTGCGGTCCACACCAATGTCTTTGTTCCCAGCCAGGGCTGTGTAGAAACACCAGATTATCTACACAACACAGAGCCAGTAGAGCACATCCTCTATAATGACAGCAACTCAATGTTGTACACTGGATTTCCTCGTATTTAAAAAGTGGTCTCTTCATTTGTTTAGTGCTATACATCGATGATTAAATGCGCACACATAGGATATACTAATGGTATTAGTGTATATTATATCCATCCATCATCTTGACAACTTATCCATTAGGGTTGAGGTGGCAACAGGGTCATCAGAGCAGCGTAAAGTAGCCGTGGCAACAGGGTCATCAGAGCAGCCCAGCTATTCCTGTCTGCAGCAACATCCACCAGCTCCTGCTGAGGGGTCTCTTCCCAGTTGGACATGCCTGGTACACCAGGGGTCATCCTTTACGGGTGCCCAAACCACCTCAACTGGCTCCTCTCATTGCGGAGGAGCAGTGTCTGCCGTGTTCCATGTGAACGCATCATACAAACCTGCATTAACCCTTCCTTTAAATGTACATTTTAAGTGTCAAAGAAAATTTAAACAATGTGAAATGTCTGAAGTTTCATTACAATAAGCTTAATTTTCCAAGGGAAAAATTGCATTCTACATGTACATGGGGATTTGTGGGAGAAATGGCTGAGGTGCTGTCAGAATTTGTTATCTTGCTTGTGAATTTTGGCTAGTTATCATCTAACCTTTTTTGAGCTTAACTTAAGTTTAACTGCGTCCATTAATTCCACTGGCATCGCTAATCAGCATGGGACTCCTGTCAATTCTTGAAATGCAGCGCTCCTCACCTGAAACAAATAGTATTGTACAGAATGCCTGTTTACATACAACAGATAATCACTTTTTCTTTATTGGTAATATATTTCCTATTTTTACTTACTGCTATTAAAGGTTTGACTGATACCGTATCAGTCAAACCTTTAATAGTAAGTAGTACTACTAAATAGTAATACGAGTCAGTGACTCAATGTGTGAGTATAGTGTGTTTTAATGTTGAATATCTTGAATACAATGAATCTAAAATGTTGTGTATGACATCAACACAGCACTTTTCACCAATGATTGCATCGTACTACTTACCTACCTGGAGAGCTTATATTACATTTCACTTCTGGACTGGAGGCACTTTCTGTTTGAATGGTAAATATATAGTAAACATTAGCAGTATTTCACATTATATAATCTTCGCAAATAAATGCATCACAGCGCATTTCTGTAAAGACAAGACAGCCGAGGTGTCACAGTGAGTTACTTCCTTTACCATGGAAACTGACAGGAAGAGGTGTAGCAGGCCCAAAGCCACAGCAGAGCATTTGACTATATATAATATATGTATATATGGAATTAGGGTTATATAGGCTACATATGTATATGTGTGTCCCCTACATACAACCCTCATTACAAAAACCATACAATTTGGAACAGTATGGAAAATTCTATTAAAAACAAAACTTTGTGACTTGTACAATTAGTTCACCCTGTACCATATTGTAAACAAACCGTACTACTTAATTAATGAAAACATTCTTGGGCCGGTCCAAGAATTTCACATCTTCCCTTATGTGACGTTGCACTAGACAAGCTTTCAAACAACAAGCTTTCATCAGAAAAGCCAGCCTCTGTCTTAATCAAGGGGTTTGTTTTTGAATGAATGGCTAACTTACACTTAGTCACCTGCTGTATGTTATTAATGCAGGAGTATACCTCATTTATAGCAACGTATTCTGCTGTCCAGGTGTGGTCTGGGAACATGCATGTATTTTCCAGTAGGACAATGCAAATAGCATTGACCGTAAGCAGTATGTGTGGGGGCTAGATTTGCTTGTCTGCTGTTCTGTGTAAGCAAAATGTTAACAGGGTTGGAAATCAGAATCTATTATGAAAAAACACTAACTGTAATCCATTCTGCAGTCAGTAACTAAAATAGTGGAATCAGATTACAGGTATTTCTTTGATGATTACTACTTTAAAAAAAAAAGGGCAGTTTGCAGAAACAAAATGCATAAAGCAATCGAATGTTCTCTTATTCAACTTTTGTTAACGTCAATCAATAATTGAAATAAAATCCTACTTTAATATGATCCCCTGTGCAACATAAACGGTCACAAAAAAATAAAGTAATTTGCTTTGGATGGCATTTCAAACAACAATGTTAAGGCGTGAAGTAATCTAAAAGTAATTTAAAGTAATCAGATTATGTTACAAAAGGTGATGTAGAAATGACATTACTGATTATATTTTTTGTCTGCTATTACAGACTAAAATTATAATCAGTAAAAACCTTATTTAATGTGTTGCTGTAGTGTTTCCAATATAGTACAGGGTGAATGTAATTCACAAATTTATTTTTACTGGAATTGGGGTTGTAAAATATGATAGGATTATAAAGTCTTTTCATATAATACACAAAGAGCATTTCTGATCATATTATCTCCTTTTTGTTTTGCACAGTGCACACTGCATGCTGTACTTTAGACTATATGTTTACGACAGTGAACCGGATCAATATGTGGGGGGGAAAATAGTGTATTTCTGCTTCTACAATCTTTTTCCATTGCATTGTGTACATATAGAAAACAACAAAAGCCTTAGTCACAGCACTTTACAGTTAAGCCGTTTGGTTTGCTTCTGGGAAACATTCACCTCATAGTGCGTGTTGGGTTGTGGTGTACTAGCAGCGGTGCAGGCCTGATGTGGCGAGCCCTGCTTCTCCCAGACAGTCATACGGTGTGAAGAAGGGTTTCCTGTCATCCAAAGGGCAGCCCCGTCTTTCTGTGAAACTTAACTGGGCAGCGTTACGGTGTATTCCCACTCGTCTCTCTCTGTCTCTCTCTCTCCATCTCTCTCTGTCTATCTCTGTCTCTCTCTCTCTCTCTCTCTCCATCTCTCTCTGTCTCTCTCTGTCTCTCTCTCTCTCTCTCTCAATCTCTCTCAGTCTCTCTCTGTCTCTCTCTCTCTCTCTCTCTCTCTCTATCCCCCCCCCCCCCCCCAGTTCAAGAAAGGCTTTATTGGCATGACAAGGTCATTTCTCATATTGCCAAAGCAACAACAACAATGTATACATTATATATATTAAACATACACATAGACGTAACAGGCATAGCATGGATACAGATTTGACAAATACTGGCAGTTCCTTATTGACATGAATGCATGGTGGTTGATGCAGGGGAGAGGTCAGCCACAGTCTCTCATGTTGAGACAGGCTGTCACATGATGTGCTGCTAGCCTACAGCTCTCCCTGACTTCTCCTAGTAGGAACAATAGCCGGTCTTGGTTGGGGAGCTTCTCTAAATCTGCTGGGGCTTATTGGGTGGGTTTTAAACTGATTGAAATAGTGAGTTCTAAGATGGGTGTATTTTGTGCATTGGGTGAGGAAGTGGGTTTCTGTCTCAGGGACGTTCATTTCACAGTGGACTAGTTATCATCATCCTCTCTCTCTCAAGTCGCACTTTGGTGTAAACATATAGTGTTCTAACTGCCTGGCCTGTTTGCACAGAAATGCATCATGTTCACACCTGATAGCATCTACGCCACATCGCCACACTTTCACACCTGATTGAATTCTAATGCACCGCTCCACTCATTTTTGCCAGTGATCAATGTTGAGAAGAGGAAAAGGATGCTTCATGGGCTTTCCCCATGCAGGAAATATTTAGAGAGCACATTTCACATCAGTGAGTTAGTTTCTCAGTTTCTCCCAGCACAAGCACATGGGCTTCATACCATCTGAAACCTTTGATCGCTCTGTGGATTCCCCAGATTAAAGGAGATTTATATTTTTATTTTTTCTGTTTTAAAGAATACAATGCTTTTTTCTTTATTCCAAGGTGAGTTCAAAGTCCTAGACCCAGATTCTACTTCTGGTAGAAGTTCGATGTACCTGTGGCTCAGATAGGTTGTACCTGCAAACACAATATCTGGTGATTTGCTGTTGTTTTTTAAACCTTTCCAAATGTTGGCATCTCTAAATAGGCAGAAAGTTTAGAAACGTTCCAATGGTTCTCACATGACAGTATTTATTTATTCTAATCTTGACTGGTAATGTTTTTTAAACATATTACAGTATTTATTTATTCTAATCTTGACTGGTAATGTTTTTTAAACACATTACAGTATTTATTTATTCTAATCTTGACTGGTAATGTTTTTTAAACACATTACAGTATTTATTTATTCTAATCTTGACTGGTAATGTTTGCTCCTTGCTCCAACACAGCTGATTCAAATGAATGGCTTGTTAGAATCCTGATAACGAGCCATTCATTTGAGCAGGGAGACATCTAAAACTTGCAGGGCAGTGTTCCCCGAGGACCAGGGTTGGGAAACACTGTACCAGACCATCCTGCACCTTTAAACCTCTTAAACCCTGTTTTATATGTATCTTTCAGCTATGGGCTTGAGGAGCATACTACCTCTCCTCTGTGTTTGCAGTGCTGCTGTGGCACTCAATGGTAAGTTCTTCTCAGAGATCAGAGGTGTTTGGTAGTGGTGGAAACAAAGGTTGCCTTTAGGTTGGATTAGTGAGCGTCAGAGCCCTTATCCAGGATGAATCAAGTAGCATCTGTGATACATTAGGAAGATGGTCTTGCCCAGAGGGGGATGAGAACGCAGCATGGAAGTCCAAGCCTCTTCATGGGATGTATCGTCAAGATACTGTATCTTACTAGTGGCTAGAAAACTAGAGAACAGAGGCATTGATCACGCCACAAGAACAGGCCCTGAGCATAAGAGTCACTGGTTATTATATTATTGTTTGACCATTTCTTAAAATCTTCCAATTTAACAAATACATCTTCCTTCACCACATTGCAGACACAGCATGTACCAACAGGCAATCGTTACAGAAGTCATACTCGGTCCCTGGGGACACTGCCTTGCTGAAAAGCAGCCTGTGTACTGGAGACGTCACCTGCAATATATCCTGGTATTACCCACGAACTGGGAGCGAACTAGGCAACGCAGACGGGCAACTTGTGGTGCGGGGGGAGTCTTTGTGGCTTCTCAATGTACAGCCGAAAGATGCTGGAGAATACGTGACCATTGTTAGGTACAGTGTCATATTTGGTCAAATATTTCAAGCGTGGTTTCATGGTCCCCGTCTGTTAGTCTTGTTCCAGTCCATGTTTTCCATGTTTCCCCAGGACATGTTGATTGTCTAAATTGTCTTCCTGTATAGAGAGCCAAAGTCACTTCCATGTTATGGAACCTATTCTTTTACCTATTTTTAGATCCTGTTTGAATTGTGACATGTAGTGCATATATATGTGTCTATATAAAAGACAATTGTTCAAGTCAAGAACGTTGCCGTTTGTTGTGAAACTATAAAGTAATCTTTAGTTTTGTGTGTAACCGCTCAGTGAACTACAGCTTTCGTCTTGCACAACACATACCACTAAAACAACGCTCTCTTGGGCTTGAGGATTGTGGCGCGAAAACGTCATGACACTTACGTGACACGGGGTTTGTAGTATTATTAATTACATATTTTTAGTCTTAAACTTCAACAAAAGCACTAAATATATATCACGTGTACTTTGTGTCACAAAGCAAACGGGATCTAAAACATGTTATTCTTGCCATTAAGCACTTGTTTCTTTTATCCTGTCATTGTGTGTGTGGTGTCATTGTTTTGTGTGTGGTGTGTGTGGTCCGGTCCATGAAACTTCCCAGTGTGACACACTAAATTAGATCCATTAAAATGGATCTGTGACATTGTGCTATTGTGCAAACAGCGTTGTTCTTACTAATAATAATACATAATAATAAATAAAACCAGGTGAACCAGGGTACAGAAACTGAAATTATTGTGGTTCTATAAGTAGTGGTGTCCGACTCCCAGCCAGAAGCTCATAGTCAGTGTTGGGCATGTTACTCAGGAATATTAATAAGTTACTATTTACTTGCCTTATTACTGGGTATTAAAAGTAATTAGTTATGTTACTCGTTACATTAACTACATTACTTTCACTACCCTGCCTCGCCCCTTTTGAAAAATGACATGTGTAGCCAGCTCATTTTAGAATTTAATCCTCTTTATTTGAACAATAATTAACCTTGCAGCATTACTTGGATTAGTAATTGTACCATTATTACTGTTTTGGAAATAGTAATTTGTTACACTAGTAGTTACTGAAAAATGTAATATTACAGTAACTAGTTACTGCCCAACACTTGATCACAAGAGTTGGCCTACCTGTAAGCAACGTGTTAGTCATCAACAACAATAAACATAATGAATTCCTTCTGCTGTCAACACCTTGATCAATTTAAAACAATGCAATACAGTCATTGTCTGTGGTAGTTTTTACATCTGCGCGCGTTTGTTCATACAGTACATTCATTGTTATTACATTGTTGAGCCTAAGTGAATGTTTCTTTGAAATGCACAGTAAAGCTATCGTCTTATAGGTGTAACAAATAACTGGAATAACAACGAGATGGAACATGCATTTCAATGGAGGAAAATATGGAACTCTTCTCGTATCTTGAGTGGCCGTGTCACTAACGGCACTACAACTCTGGTTGTATTCAGTTACGTTGCGTTGCGTTATATATTAAAAAATGTTTTTTAAAACATCTGCTCCGTAACCTGATTGTAATGGTTTCCCTGACACCCCCTCCCCCAATAGGACGCCCTCTACATGCCTCAAGCAGACCACCACACTGGTAGTGGAGGAGTCGGCCTCCGGAAGCTGCCAGAGGCCTTGGCCAGCCAGACAAGTGATCACCTACGGAGGGAACGACCACCTTTCCTGTCCACTCAAAGACTACATCAAAGAACTGAAAAATTACAATCTCACATACACAATAACGTGGCGTAAGGTGCAGTATCTTACAGGAAACGTGTGTACGTGTGCGCGCGAGCATTCGTCTTGTTACTGTGTGTGTGCGTGCATTCGTCTTGTTACTGTGTGTGTATGTGTGTGAGCATTCGTCTTGTTACTGTGTGTGTGGGCGCGAGCATTCGTCTTGTTACTGTGTGTGTGTGTGTGAGCATTCGTCTTGTTTGTGTGTGTGCGTGTGTGTGCGCGCGAGCATTCGTCTTGTTACTGTGTGTGCGTTTGCATTCGTCTTGTTACTGTGTGTGTGTGTGAACATTCGTCTTGTTACAGTGTGTGTGTGTGTGCGAGCATTCGTCTTGTTACTGTGTGTGTGTGAGCATTCATCTTGTTACTGTGTGTGTGTGTGTGTGAGCATTCGTCTTTTTACAGTGTGTGTGTGTGTGTGTGTGCGAGCATTCGTCTTGTTACTGTGTGTGTGCGCGAGCATTCGTCTTGTTACTGTGTGTGTGTGTGAGCATTTATCTTGTTACTGTGTGTGTGTGTGTGCGCGCGAGCATTCGTCTTGTTACTGTGTGTGTGTACACTACGAGTTTTCTGTGATAATGGTTTCATCAAAAAGTCTACTGAAAATATGGTGAAATTAACCAATCAACCAAATTAATGGGACTTCCCGGTGTCCCAAAAGTGACTTGCTGATAAAAAGTGATCACGGTATGAAAAGGTGCATTTTATGGTTATATTCCCACATTTTGAGCTGGTAAAAATGAATGGATGAATTATAATCTAGGGCACAGAGCATGTGAAATACTATAAATTAAGGATAATTAAAAAATATATTAATTTTGTAGACAGCCATCATGTTAGTTGGACTACAGTATACTTTCAAAATATATGTACATTGTCTATAATTAATATATCATAACGTGTGTTTGTTTGCCATGTCAAATATCCTTGTTTAGTATACACATTTCAAAAATATAGGATACCGTTAGTCTAACTAACATAAGGGTTATAGGCCGTCTCGATACAAAAAAATGAATATTTGTAAAATATCCTTTATTTATAGTATTTCACCTGTTTTGTGTCCTAGATTACAATGAATCCATTCATTTTTACCAGCTAAAAATGTGGGAATATAACTATAAAATGCACTTTTACATACCGTGATCACTTTTGATCAGCAAGTCACTTTTGGGCACGACACCGGCACTGCAATTGAAATGAACCTTGTGCGCTGCCTCCCTCTAGTGGTCAACCCTTTAACAAGCTTTATTCAACAGTAAATGATCAGCGACGTGTCAGTTATTAGCGCGTTTTGACTGTTTTCAGGGATGCACGCCCATATTGGACGGCTCCGGTCGGTTCACCTACCCTAAAGGCAGAGATGTAGCCTTGGTGCAAAATGTTCAGCCACAAGACCACGGCAACTACACATGCACTCTGAACTTCACCCTGGGGGGGGCCGCGGCCTCTGTGTCAACGACCATCGCAGCCAAAGTCAAAGGCAAGTAGCACAGTTAAACTTGGATATGGAATGGAATGGGGAGCGTTTGTGTACTGGGGGGGGGGGGGGGGTTTGAAATGCCAGTCATGGTATCCGATTAGTTAATTTTGTCCAACAGGTTCAAGGAAATACGGATCAGTGACATTTAAAAAAAAAAAAAAAAAAGTCCAGCAATTTTCTTTTTCTTAATAAAAACACATTTTGTAAATGTCTTTTTGCATTTCATAGTCTCTGCCTTGCTTTATAGAGAACTACTATCGTGTTCCTGAAGTGCAGAACCCAGGCAAAGTGATTGTCAAGGCAGAAATCGGTGAGTAGAAGTCTCTCCATGCGTACATCATACATTACAATTTGTTCGCTTTTACAAAGACATGCATGTACATTACGCTAGGAAACCTTATTTTATGCAGTATTCCATTCAGCTATACAAAATACCTTGTTAATGTGAGGCTAGTGTGTACAGTGTATGGGCATTGGACAAGTATAAAAAAAGGTATAGTCCGCTATTGCAAGCTAATTGTACATTAATACATTTAGTCAAATTCAGCAAATGTCTCATTGCATTTCGCTAGCTTACCATTTTTCTGTGCGTGTTGAAAACAGTGTCCAATAAGTCTACCCAGCTCTGCATGACTCCATAAATGGAAATGCAAACAAAGTAGCGAACACCGCTCACAACAACAAAGCGTAGTACTACCAGAGTACTACGCTTTGCTTAACGATGCGATTCAATGTGTGAGGCGGCGCCGTGGACGGATGTTTTGATTTGAGCTTGAAGTTAGCAAGCGTTGTGGAGAATGACTAACCCTGCCTTTTATATTATTTTAACTGCTACGAATGACTGTTAGGCAATCCTACTGCTACATTATTCACGCTAGCCCAGTGGTTCTCAACCTGGGGCCTGGGGACCCGCTGCCCTGCATGTTTTAGATGCTAGTTAATGTGTCATTATCAGGCTTCTGCAGAGTTTGATGGCAAATACGACCCATTCATTTGAATCCCGAGCATCAGAGCATGGCAGGGGGGCTCCATGGGACCAGGGTTGAAAAGTACTGCGCTAATGCAGCACTTTTACAACTGAACCACATCCCAAAATTAACAACAGAGTATCGACCATACCTTTAGATCGACCGGGAAACTATGGCCCTAAATAGTATACACCTGTTGTACATATCTGCATTTACTTTTGCATACATCTGTAAAAGGTCTGTGTGTCTGTCTGTGAATGCAGGTGGCAGCTTAATTAAGACGTGTCTGGTGTTTGTCCCCTGCGTTGGGCCTCACCAGACAATGATTAGATGGAAGGCCCATGGCAAATACATCTACGGGAATGGACGGGTTTTCAGTAAACCACAAACGTGAGTGCACAACAATGTTACTATGTAGCTGTGACAAGCTAGCGTATTCATGCGACAGCAAATGGGAATGTTTCACAGCCCTTTAACTGTTTGTTTGTTTACATTGAAAGCTCATAATTTGGCTGATTACAGACTCAAACAAGTAGGAGGTTTTTAGACCCTGTGTTCACACTGGGCACAGCTGGACTGTCCATATAGACTGTGGGTGGAACAACGCTCACATGGCTAACACCAACAGGGAGGAGTTGGGCTGTCCATATGGACTGTGGGTGGAACAACGCTCACATGGCTAACACCAACAGGGAGGAGCTGGGCTGTCCATATGGACTGTGGGTGGAACAACGCTCACTTGGCAACACCAACAGGGAGGAGTTGGACTGTCCATATAGGCTGTGGGTGGAACAACCCTCACATGGCAGCACCAACAGGGAGGAGTTGGGCTGTCCATATGGACTGTGGGTGGAACAACGCTCACATGGCAACACCAACAGGGAGGAGTTGGGCTGTCCATATGGACTGTGGGTGGAACAACGCTCACATGGCTAACACCAACAGGGAGGAGTTGGGCTGTCCATATAGGCTGTGGGTGGAACAACGCTCACATGGCTAACGCCAACAGGGAGGAGTTGGGCAGTCCATATGGACTGTGGGTGGAACAACGCTCACATGGCAACACCAACAGGGAGGAGCTGGGCTGTCCATATAGGCTGTGGGTGGAACAACGCTCACATGGCTAACACCAACAGGGAGGAGTTGGACTGTCCATATAGGCTGTGGGTGGAACAACGCTCACATGGCTAACACCAACAAAGCGTTCATTTGTGTTTTACTGCTGTAGATTGTTGTGTTTCAACAGTACAAATGCACAAGGTGATGGTAGAACCAGCGTGGCTCTAGAGCCACTTGTCGGTCGTTGCATAGCGCACTGTTACAACTTAAGGATATGTCCGTAATGGCTGTGTCAACATATTCCATTTCAGAATTTCATGCATTTCATATCAGAATGAGATAGCATACATTTAAGATGTAATGAAAGCGACATTTGGTAATGATAGTGATTATGACTTATTCACAAACGCGTATAAAACACCCAGGTAAATATGCGGCTACACTTCCTACACATCAGAGCAACATTAAAAGGAGCAAACGGCTTTGAAAGTACTTCAAGAACTTTAACTTGTTTTGAACGTTTGAGGAAACGGGCCGTTCAGTGAAAAAGTTAATTTAATGTTCAGAACGTTTAGTTCACTGCGTTACTTACTATACACGTTGCTGAAAACAAATCACCCAACCAATAAGTACGCCCATATTTCTGAGCGAAAGATAAACACACCTAGACCAGGAATGCTTTGAAAACTGCAATATACATGTATATAGGCATAATTCCATTTTCTAAAGATTCAGCCTGGGTCCACAATAGATGGGACTTATACTCCATACTGGAGTAATAACATCTGTAACTCCAATTTAAAGGTTCAGTATCATCATTGAATTGAACACTGCAAAACCGACTGAACTCCCGTTGCTATAGTAGGCTACCAAGTATGTTGCCATCAGTTGGCAAGCAGTGTAAAGTATAATAGGAATCTGCATTGCAGATTTATTTCTTCTTTCCTACTTTTTATGCTACCCGTTTTCAACTCTGGTCGACTTCCATGGCAGCCTCTACTCTCATCCAAGATGTCGGCAGTGAGTGCTACCTGAGCTAGCTCGTGTTTAGGATAGTAAACATGTAAATAAACATGACTTGTTCATTAGTAATGTTCATTCATGTAATTTACATCAACATCCAGTCTATCCAGGAAATAACATAAATATAAAATCATAGAAAATTCACAAAATTTATTTTTTGTAGCACTTCGGTATTCAGGTGTTGCTGTATGTTATTGCACAAAAAACAAGCAAAACCCCCAAATGGTTGACTAACTGCAGGACCCCTTTTGAATCTGTTTGCCAGTAAAGCAACGCACCAAGAGCTCACACAGAAGGGTGTGTGGTTGGAGAAGGAGTTGCATTTCACTAAGCTGCTAGAGGAGGACTTCTACGTCAACTACACTTGCTATGCCGACAATGCTCAAGGACGTACTCATGGTTACTTCACTCTGATACCAGCAGGTATAACACTGAAACAACCCTCATACCAAGTCAAAACAGAAAAGACATTTAAGTGTAAGGTATCCTAA
>JAODUH010033267.1:1818-22094 GCA_027564835.1 Typhlichthys subterraneus
CAGCTCCCTCCTGCCTGCACATCTGCCAGGCTGTGCGGCAGTAGACGTCACACACACACACACACACACACACACACTTCAGCGTACACTGTACAACTGCAACACCCTGGACTCACAGTCACACTGGCTAAACCCAGACATCTGGCAGACTGCAGAAATACCTGCTCTGAGAGGAAGCCAGGAAGAAGTACAGTCTTGATAAGGGAAGCTAGTCCCCACCCATAAGCCTTGTCCTCATCTCTGCCATGTCTGCCCTGTCTGGCGTGCTTGGTGCAGGAGAGCAGCACAGCAAATAGCTGGGCTGGCTCTCTGAGCACAGCACTAGCCCCACTAAAGCCAAGGGAATTCTGGGAAAGATGCTCTTAAAGGGCCAGCGCCAATTTGAGAGCTAAACACCCAGACACTGTTCGGTGTGCGGACAAATGTGCCTGACCCTTTTAGAAATAGGTGATGGCAATGCAGTGTCTAAGCAACCGAATTATGTAAGCCATTATTGCTGCCTTCAAAAGACCATCTTCAGGAATTAATTAGAGCTCAGCTATTTTTAGAAACAAACAACTGAAAATGTAATCCCAGCTACTCGCATTAAAATTAAACACAATTCTCATACATACATTTCATACACCAGGTAAATATACAGCAAGGACAAACTACTGCCTCTTGTCTAGTTAATAATGCATCTGCAATTAAACGCTAGTGACTCTATATTTACCTTTGTCTGGTTTGCTGAAGACGTCACGGACCTGCGTGAGGTAAAGCACCATGGACAGCTTGTCTATTTGCCCACTGTTGAACATGTCACTAGCTGTCATGACAGGCGAGACGCCCAGCTCTCGCTGCAGGATGCCGAAGGCCAGCTGGTTGTTGTGCACACCGTTGGCTTCATCCAGCGTCGACAAGTCACTGTGTCGGCATAGGAAGGAAAGGGGAAACATCTAATTTCCAGCCCCAGCACAGCGCTAAACTAAATATTCCAAGTCACATGCAGTCATCTTTGTAAATACCAGAAATACATGGCAGTACGGTTTATCTGCCGTTTAATATGGCTAGACATGTAGATGTTATGAGCAGAGGCAGTATAGCCTAGTGGTCTCTGTGTTTGACTAACAGCATCTGCTCCTTGTAATACTTGTTAATTGTACCCATTGTTAAGTCATTATGTAACCTGCTTGCAAAAGCTCAATTGAAAACAAAGGCGTAACACCCAAGTGTGCAGCAGGCCACACTGCTGTGTAGCCAGTGTGGTGTACAGTGGGTGTGCAGGTTGAAGGCCTGACTCACAGCAGATCTGGTCTGAAGCGGTGGATCAGGGTGCACAATGCCATGCCAGACCTCCAGGACTCCGTCAGATCCTTCACGGCGCCATAGCCCGCCGTGTGCTTCTGACACCAGCTGAGGAGCTGGCGAACGCCGCCCACCAACTCTGTGGAGGCCAACACACCATGTGTCAGGGTTTTTACAGCAGACCGCTGCTGTTTGCACAACACGAATTGATATGGTGGGCAGGGTCATCTTCTGTGGATGTTGGCGAAACACTGGTTCTGAGCAGCAGTGTGTACGGAAAACATTACTGCCAATGAACATGAGCTGACCTTGGCGCATGGGAGACTTCTGCTTATTGCTTGACACGTTTGTATTATCGGAATCATCATACAGATGCTTTACCTAAGAGAAAACACACACACAATTACATACGCACATCTGACAATGCCATAGCATATCAGGTTAGTCATGGGTAATGATTATGTAGCCATGACTAATGCTGCTATTGAGGATTCTGAGCTGACGAAACAGCTCATGTGATTTTGGCACCACCGCCATACTGGCGGCCAAACAAATGGTCTTCCATTAACTTTGTATTGAATGAAGGTGCCTCCTCGGCAACAGCCCATATAGATGGAGTGTATCCACTTTAGTCTCCTTAAACGCTCCTTTTTAAGTCCAACCGCTTGTAACAACTTCTGGGTCCTTTACATAGTTTATAGTGCATCCATCACACAACAGCTTTTATGCATGTTTAAGCATGTTGTTAGCAGACAAAAGTGATGAGGTAGCGCCTTTCCCCCAAAGCGTTTGTTGCTATGGGAACAGTGATTACAGTGACGTAGAATCCTCAATTTTATAATACTGTACGTCTCTTGGCTAATTCTTGAACATAATATATATATTTTTAGAAGTTCTGTTGGGTAAAGGGTAATAAACCTGGTTGGGCTTTATGGAGGAGAGGTTGATGGTCACGTATCGTGTTGAGGGGTCAATGCTGTAGCCGGTGTAGTTTTTGCTGGTGTTTTCTGGAGTTGTCTGGGATAAAAGCTGATAGACACTTTCTCTGTGGAGTGAAAAAGTACACCCACAGTAATTCAAAATGATTTAAATTAAACGTAAAAATAAATAAACAAATTAACAAACAAACCAACTTTACAAAATGGCCCATTTCATAACAGTTCATATACCAAAATATTTAAATACTAAAATCTGGAATTCTAACTTTGAAACGTCAGTATATTCTAGGAAACTGTTACCCAAATAACAAGTGTATTATCAATGTGTTGTTTTATGGTGGAACCTTCCCTTTAAACTGCGCAACAGGACTTTGTCAATCCAATGTTGAAACCTTGTGAGATCTAAGAATACTTACAAACTTAGTTCAATTAACCGAGACATACTGTCACAAAACACCAATTAAATGGCATTTAAATTACCTTTGAACTAGAAAATCTTAGGGAATTGTATATCATTTGGCAAGTGCATATTTTAATCAAAAATCCGTAGTACCAGTAATGGAAGATGTTCCAAATATATGAATGTTCTAAGAAAAAGAGCTGTAATTATATCCATATACCAAACTTAAATGACAAATATCTTTTGTACCTGATTAACATAATTCTAACAATAAAACTCACCGCTCAGACAGAACCTTGAGATGTGGAACTCCCATGCCCCAACTCCTCACCATCCATGCGGTGTCAAAGGATGACAGAAACCCCCGAGCTATTCCTGTCCCTAAAGGCCAGAAAGGCTGGGGGAAAACAAACACATTAGACTTAGAGAAAACAGTAACAAACAGCCAAAGTAAAAACTAAACATTCTTGCATAGTGACTGAAAAACCCTGTGCAACATTTTGACTTTCTAGGTTAAGCAGGTTACCTACCAAATATTCATTTATCTTAAGGTCACTATCACGTCTTGAGAGATTAAATACACACTTTTTTTGTCTTTCCAATTTGGAAATGGCAGCTGTGGCTCAAACCGGTTTGTTTTGCTTTATCACTGAGTGCAAAAGTTCATATGCTTCCCACAGCAGAGCACTGAGCTGAGCCACTCCCCTCTACTCCTCCCCCACATATCACCCTACACCATTAAGGTAAAGGTGATTTTTGATGGTCACATACACATACACGTGTTCTTGACCCATCCCTCAAAGGAGCAGTGGGCAGCCACTGTGCAGCGCCCGGGGACCATCTTCAGGTAGAGCTCAGTGCTGCTGGCACTAACTGGAGAGAGTGGACGACCGGGGTTGGAACCCGGAACTTTATTGCTGTGAGGCCACAGTGCTAACCACCAGTGTTGCTCCATGTCTCCCTACCTCCACTAGGCAGTCCCCAACGAGTGCCATCAGCAGTTTCTTGCCCTTCCTCTCCTTCACCATGGAGGCGTTCTCAGCACGGTACATGCATGTGAAGTCAAACATGGCCACATCCGGCTTCCCTGCGTGGTTCTTTGCAAATTCCAGGTTGGGCAGTTTGTGGCCTGTGGAGAACTGGGCTGCATCGAGGGCGTAGCGCCGCAAGGCCTCCCGGTCCGTGTTTTGGACAGCCAGCAACTCGTCCGCATTGCTATAGTCCTGTAGATACAGACAGGAGGAGGGAATACTCATTGAATGCCATTTGGAGATACACTACGTCTTTGGTTTGGTCTAGTACTCCATTAGGAGGCAGTGAAATAACACACGGTTGATTTAGAGACTATATTGCGTTTATCTTGTTCTATTCAGAGATTGCCGTTAGCAATAAATGTGATACTTTATCCCCTCTCACCTGCTTAATGACCCCACATTTTAGTAGACTTTTCTTCTTGGCAGTCATGACAAAGTAGTGCGTGTCGTCTTTATAGTAGACAATATTCTCCAGATCAATACCTAGTAAAAAGAGGGTGTGCGTTACACAAAGGACAAATGCTTGCATTGCATTTATATATTTTCCTAATAATTAAAGTGTAGGTGTAATATTTGTTTTGTTCTATGAAATGTTTTCACATGCTCAGGTGGCAGCTTGTAAGAAATTGGCATCATTTAGTTTTACTATGTTAGCAGATATTATCTTTGAAATCTAGTTAAGGGTTGAACAATGCAATAATTACATACATAAACCATGTATGTATTATCTTAAATAAATAATAGCAACAAAAAAAAAATAGAGAATGGTCAATTTTTTGCTACAAATTCTTTTTGAGTATTCAAATCTGAAAGGTTCCATTTTGCCCCATGGTTAAAATGTGATGTTAAATCCTGCCTGTTTCGGTGAGTAGGTCCTGGAAGAACTTCTGGTTGTAGATCCGTGCCACACCACTGATCTCAGCTACCTGGACGTCAGCCGCTGTGCGTTTGTTGATGAAGTTGGCTGTAATACCGATAGCCAGCTTTCCCCTCAGCTCCTTGTGCTTGAAGCCTAAAGAGAACGGCAAGCGTGAAATGTCGGCCATCTTTGACAATAAATGTAGGAGGAAGGTAGTGTAGTGTGCAATGCAACAGCACACATGAGCACTGCATAGCATACACTGTTATAATAAGATTGCAGTTACAGTACAAATTGTGACCAGAAGTGGTTGCCATACATTCTGCGTTAAAAGCAAAGTGTTCCTTCAATGGCTGCATCCATGAGACACATCAAAGTGTGCAGGTCTCTCACCATCAGGGACAAACCTCCCTCCACCAGCAGAGATGAACGCATCAAACTGGAACTTTGCTGCGGGATGAGTCCCGGGATGCAGCTTGGCTGTCCATCCTGAGAGAAGGATGAAACAATAATTAGATTTCATATGGCCTGGGACCTCGTATGATCGCCTGAAAGTATTTTATATAGGGAAAGTAAAAAATGAACCAACACAGTTCACATAGAAATTCTAACATGACATACCTTTGTCTCCCGAGGGCTCAATCAAGCCCTGGAACTCCACACCTGTGTGCACCTCCACCCCAAGAAGAAGACACACCTTTAACAGGATCAACTGCAGCTGCCGGATGCCTGCGATTCATTCACCAACCATGAAGTTTACAGGAAGAAGATAAAGCAAAAGTGATGTGATATGATACAGTACTGTAGCATGACATGCACGCTGAACCAGAAGTTCTGGAAAATACATTACACAAAAAGTGCCAGGTGTCAAATTCCATGACTTTCACTTACAAAAAAAAGATGTAATCGGAATTTCATTGACCTACTGTATACTGAACGAAAATACAGGCCACTAAAGTTGTGCCTGTATAAAAAAAAAAAACAGACAATGGCAATAGGACAACTGAAAGTGATCTTTTTCAAAAGTACCAGGCACGTAAACATTCTGCATTCTGGTCAATTTTAAAGCATCAATGTGCTTGGTGCAATGTATCCATCATATATGGTTGAACATATCTTCATGTAAAAGAAAACACAATAAATATCCAGGTGGGTTAGAGTCACAAAATTTTATGCAGTAAGTCTATCAGGTATTGGTTTCAAATTATCAACTAGATAAATATTTATCCGTTTTATTCCTACTGAGTCAAATAACTTTTTTTATTTTTAAACGTGCATGTGGCTCACTGTGGCACTTATTCATGTCAGCGTAATATTGAAGAATGGCAACTAAAATGTAAACTTGCTGCAAATAAAATAACCTTATATTACATGATTCAACCCAAAGAACTCTAAAATTCCCCGACTTTTCATGTCTGGAATAGACAAAAATTCCATGATATTCCAGATATTCCATGATCAGAGGAAATTGGGAACCCTGCTAATAACTTACTTATGTGATCCAGGGACCCAGAGCAGAATTTGCCATAGAATTTCTTAGCTGAAAGTCCGCGGAGGTCCCAGATGGTGTACGGCCACAGGTGTAGAACATTGTTCCGGGAAAAGGAGTCTCTTCTCTCTAGCAGGACCACCTGAGCTCCCAGCAGGGCCAGTTCTATAGCTGTCCTTAGTCCACATGGCCCGGCACCCAACACAAGACACTGAAGAAGGACATGAGATAGGAACAGCAGGACAGCTAGCTATAAGAGAGGCCAACTCAGAGCGTACAACAGTTTTATTCAATACATAGAAGAGGAGATTATTTTGTCTTGTAATTATGGGAACTGGTGTAGTCATTTAGGAATTCGCATCCCATGAGCCTCGAGTTAAAATGTTTCATCACACTATGAAAAAAAATATATCACCACAACTAGAATGTCATGCTTGCACATGCCTTGTTTTGGGCACAGACTTTGCCCTGCTGGTAATCGGGATGGGAAGCTCTCTTATCAAGTTTAACCCACAAGGCTTTGGCCTTCCAGTAGTTAAGCCGTTCTTTCAGCTTGGTGTAGAAGCTTGTGAAGTCTTTGGTGTCGACCTGCAGTTGCCTGCAGAGCTCAGTAAAGTGCTGCTGCACATCCTTACAGCTCTGGGCTTGGACGAAGAGATCGAACACAGTGTGGGAAGCGTTGGTAGGGTCCTGGTTTGCCATGCTGAAGACTGGCAGCAATCTGGTTTTCTTACTTTGATTAGACTGTCTTCAATTGTCAGCTGTGAAAGAAGGATATGATAAATCTCACGTGGAAGCAACTAAACTTGGAAGTCGTTTAAAATAACGTTATGTCTTTGGGTGACTAATTGTACAAGTTGCAGGGGCTTATGGAATCCCCCATTATAATTACAGCCCAGAGTTTAAAAGAAGAGGAGACTTCCTGGTCACCTGGTTTGAGTCAGATACGCCTCAAAGTTGCACAATGTGCCATCTGTTGACGATATATATTTACTGCTACTCTTTATAGCCCAGTTCAACCACAATTGATGTGTCACTCTCAAATGGTGCCCCAGGGGTTGTACTGTGGCTCATTAGTTTCAGTAGGAGGGCCAAGACCCCAGCAGTGTCATGGAAACTTCAAAGTTAGGACCATAGTTAACTAGTTGTAAAACCCTTTAGTCTACTGTATACAGTAGCTTGCTTCCCTGTGTAAATCCTCACACAGATCCTGTGTAAAACATAACTCACATAGACCGCAGACTAGAACCAGATTGCCATTGTAATCTGACATGAACGCATTCTTGCATAAAAACATGTTCTAACGTGACAGAGGACATCTCACCGAGTACACGTTCTCAGGTTACTTTCAGAATTACATTGTTTTGGTTTTAAATTGATGTCCTGGAGAATATATACATTTAGTTTGAGATCTGGATTATCCTACAACAAGTTGGACTAACTTGCTTTGACTTGTTTCAGATGTTTCAAGCTTGAGCTGATCCTTCTATAGTTCCCTACAGCGTTTTTGTCTTTCTACTGAAACAGGTCAAATAGTTTAGTTACATGGAAGGGATAACGTGTCAAATGTAATCACCATTAGAATTTCAAATATAGGCTCAACATGTATGTATGCAAGGCAAAGAACGAATAGGCAGAGTGAACCGTAGACTGTCTGTAGCCATATCACAGGTCACTTGTCATGCAGGAATTGATGTTTCTGAAGTAGACTATAAAGATGTACTGTAGTTTGCGCTGTGTCAGCTTTAGCTTTGCAATGTTATCACACTTAAGGAAAAAAAATTTACCTTGTGGTTTTCTTCTGGTTAAAACACAAACGTGTTGCAAGCAGCTTGCAAATCTTAGGCTATAGTACAAGTTTTTCAGTTGCCTACAGTATCAACAACAGGAAAGAGTGACGCTGAACAAACGGCAGAAACTTGAGGTAACATATTAGTAAGACAAGTGCGCATACTTTCAGATCGTAGGCTACTATATTTTGGCAAAATATAAATAATAATTCAAACTAAGCAAATACAAAAACAATGTATGTAGACCAACCACGTAACAAAAGATTGAATCTACTACACAAGTGGAGGATCATACAATGAATAATAGTAGTAATAGCCTAAGCCTACAGTCCAATACGCAAATTAATTTACCCACTTTTTGAATGAAAAATATAACAATAACTCAAACTGTTACCTTAACTATATTGACGTCATTATGTGAGACCTTACTGTCGTGAAAGTTGTCTTGTCCATATCACAACTTTGAGGTTGGAAGTTCTCTAATTGCGTTCACTCGCTCTTTCTCTGGTAGAAATAATGTGCAGAGCGCACGTAGTTCTCTCTTCTCTTCCGGGAGTTCCTTGTAACGCCGCGACAATACACGTGACTCTACCATAAAAACTTGAGACGGAATGAAGTATATGGTTCTTGATGTGTTTAAATATATCATCCCAAGCGTGTAGGTCGTGAGAAATTAATTTCTATTAATAATTTGATAAAAACTGTAAAATGTAAAACATTTAAAAAATGTTGACAGTTTATTTGTATCATTATGGATCTCTGTTATATTTCCACAAATAAATAATTAATAAATAAAATAATTTAGAAGCTTTTGACCTTCAAACACGTCAAGAACCATATACTTCCAGTTCATCAAGTAAAATTGGATTATTTATTATAAATCAAACTGTTAATTAAATTAACAGTTGTTGTTGTTATACCCTTTCTGCTTTAACTGCAATACTCTTATTACAAAAAGGGGAAATCAGCATGCCACATGCTAAACCCTGTGAGTTCTGGGACTAGTTGTTTTTTTGTTCAGCCCATCCTTGTTATCTTATCCATCCATCCATCTGTCCTCACCCATTTATCCGGAGTTGGGTCACGGGGCAGCAGCTACAGTAAGGGAGCCCAAACGTTTCTTTCCCAAGCCACATTAACCAGCTCTGACTGGGGGTCCCAAGACCTAGTCCTGAGTCTTTCCCGAGGCCTCCTCCCAGCTCGACGTGCCTGGAACATCTCCCGAGGCGCACAGGGGGATGCCCGTACCACCTCAATTGGCTCCTTTCGACACAAAGGAGCAGCGGCTCTACTCTGAGTTCCTCACGGATAGCTGAGCTTCTCACCCTATCTCTAAGGGAGACGACAGCCACCTTCCTGAGAAAACCCTTTTCGGCTGCTTGTACCAGTGATCTAGTTTTTTCAATCATGACCCACCCTTCATGACCATAGGTGAGGGAGGAACAAAAATTGCCGGTAGATCGAGAGCTTTGCCTTCTGACACAGCTCTCTTTTTGTCACAACGGTGCGGTAAAGCGATTGCAATACCGCTCCCGCTGCTCCGATTCTCTGGCCAATCTCCCGCTCCAATGTCCCCTCACTCACGAGGTAGTTGAACTCCTTCACTTGGGGTAAGGACTCATTCCCTACCCGGAGTAGGCACTCCATCACTTTCCTTCTGAGAACCATGGCCTTGGCTGCAAACCGATCCAGTAAGTGCTGAAGGTCACAGACTGATGATGCCATCAGGACCACATCATCTGCAAAAAGCAGCGATGAGATCCCCAGGCTACCGAACCGACTGAAAGTCTTTCTCCGAACTTCTCCCAAACTCGCTACTTTGCTTCTGCTACGACAGATGCTGCAGCTGCAGGAGGTGGTTGTACCTTACAACCACCTCCGGAGACTTCCGGGACAACATATCCTGAATGGCCTCCTTCTTCAGTCGGACGGCTTCCCTGACTACCAGTGTCCACCACGATGTAACAGGGTTACCGCCCCTTGTCCACAGCCTCAGGTTTTTAAGATTAAGATATCATTTATTAATGTAGGGGAAATTCATTCTCTGCATTTAACCCATCCCTCAAGGGAGCAGTGGGCAGCACCTGGGGACAGACTGGTCAACAGCACTGACTGGAGTGGGAACCTGACATGTTTTTGATAGTGCAGGCACCTGGAGGAAACCCACACAGACACGGGGAGAACATGCAAACTCCACACAGCAAGGCCCGGTCACATGGGGTTTGAACCCTAAACCTTCTTGCTGTGAGGCCACTGTGCTATCCACTGGGCTACCGTGTTGCAGGTTCATTCACAGGTGCAAATCTCTCCACCATGATAATATGATGGTTCCCGGAGAGGTAGTTATCTGAGACCAATACACATTTCTTATTCAGGTAAAGAACATTTGAAGCTAACAGCTTGGTTATTGGCTGCTAATATTTAAAGAGTCCATGATGTAAAATCTTATTTGTCCCATTATGCATCCTACTGTTTTGGCGTTGGACTTGAGAGAAATAATGTAAATACTAAATAGTGTGCTATCCTAATTGAAAAGAGTACACGCCACATTTTCACGATGAATGTAAAATACTTTATTAATTATCTACAGTCTAGGCTTACGTTTGTTTGAGTGAGTTTGTTTTATCTATGCCTGCATAGATAGATCATATAAATAGATAAGACTCACTTACTCAAACTAAAGTTGCAGTGCCATATACTGTGGCTGCCTACTGTGCAAACTCAAGGACAAAATAAATACTATTACACGTACACAAACACTTGTTGCTGTATCCCTGCCTCCTCTGCGCAGAACGACTGACAAACACTTTATGGGAGTCAAAGCATTACTATAAAACTATGTGCATTTCGGTTTTGGTTTCCAGCATAATTCTCACTCTGCGCATGATCTATTAAGGCTAACAGACATGGTCTATGCATTCTGCTGTCTGATACCAGAATTAATATCACGTCAAAATCGATTAATGTATGAATTAATAATAATGATTTATTCTACAGATGCACACACTGTATAAAACTTCACTGCAGACTGATATGTGAAAAGTGTAACCTTTATCTCAATGTCACTGTATGAATATAATCACACTTCGGTAGACACCCATGGAGGTTTGTAGTCTGCTTGTAAAACTATGCAGTCTTCAATAGGCTTTAATGATGGGACGTTGTAAATTATCTAGTAGGAAAGAATGACGCTGAATGTGCCAGGTGCTATTACGAATGCTAAAAAAATACTAACACAAACCTTAGCCTAACACGTAGACTATTGTCATAAAAACATTAGATTATAACTGAAACAACACGATAATTAAACAGCTATTAACAATTAATGAACAATTATGAATGTGTTGGTTTAAAAAATGCATTAGATTTTCATAATGCACACAAACAAACACGAAGGAAAGGTTGTGATCGCAGAGATTTATGGGGAAAACACAAACAATGATTGGAGGTATTTTGATAAAACATGCTAGAACATCCATCTTAAGCCCATTTGTTAAAATACATCTGATTGCCTTTATTATACATGTCTGGATCGCCAATCCTCTCGGCTATCAATGTAAAAATCATTGCCCAAATGTAAGCATTTTTCAACCTGATTAAAACCCATATTTGCGTATGCAAATACTGCGTGTGCACTTAACAAGCACGTAAATAACATTTTTTTTTAAGTCAGGGAATGTAACATCAAGAGCTCACTCGCAAAAAAACGTGTAAAGATATGTTATATATATATATATGTTCTGATTGTGATGTTTATGTTAACTTTATATATAGATTATCTTTATTTCCCTTTGAGATTATGGCACTCAGATAAAACTACTCTAGCGCCCTTTGAAGATACAATGAAACCCAGAAATGTGTTTTTCTTAGTTTACACTGACATCTAGTGGCGTATACAACAGTGCAAATTAAAAATAAAAACATAGGTAGGTTGTAGGAGTAATTCATATATTTCTGCAAACAAAACCTAAATTGTGTATGAAGTAAATTCACTCTTCATCCCATATGGTTTAAACATATTTATGACTTTTATTTAGTCTTTCAACATTGTTATATTCCCTTTCATTATCTTGGCAAAATATACATTGGCAAGATTTTACATGTTTAAACTAAAATAGCTATATATTTCATAAACAAATGGAGTAGAAACAGCAAATTAGTGGACTGCATGAGAATAACATGACTTGCATGCATTGCCGTAATCGTTTGTCATATAGGCATACATGTATTCTTCTGTCTTTCAGTTTGTTCACACCAGAACATGCTGAGGTCTGTGGCTAACTCAAGCCACAGACCCCCCACAGTGTATATGGTATAGCAAAAGAAACTGAAAACAATAGTGTAGCAAACTATGTACAGTTGGCATAAACATTTTATTCAAGTCCTTTGAATTTTGAACAATATACAGTAGAATTTAAACAATTTTGTAACTATATGAAAATTATTTAATCCTCATTAGAAAAGAATATCACATATTAAAAAATAACTGCATAGACCAAGAAAATGAGAATCAAACTACGCAGGAAATATGCCCTTTGCTTGTGTAGAAAGATGAATATATGGAAAGTTTGACCCTTGTCCATTCTTTCTCTTATATTATATTTCAGTCATTTACTGAGATATACTATGGGTCATAATAAAGTGGACAAGACAAGACCATTGACTTGTCTATTTCTTTATGGCATAACCCGTGTGAACAGTTCAAAAATTCGACTTAACAAGGTGGTCGTATTCTTACTGAATAAGAATGGACTGAATCATACCAAGAATCACATATTGGATGCTGCTGAACCACCATACAAAGTACTGTATGTCAAAGTGTCAGTTTAACACATAACATTGCTGAGCTATACTCAATTAACACACCATTTACCACCTGCTAAAATAATACACACTTAAAAAAATAATTAAATAAAAGGTACACTTTATGTCTGGAATTGACCAGATTATAATCTAAGAGTATACATTTTAAAATGTAATCATTTGTTGTTTGCATTTTACTGCAAGAACTAATGTTACAAGTGAAGTGATGTTAAGTCACTGCTGTATACAACCAAGCCAAATTTAATAGAAACAAATTTCCACAAAACAACACATTGAAAATTTTGTGTTTTTAATATAGCTACAGTATATTATTTGTTGCTACTTATCCAATAACTAAATAACATGTTTAAGGGCATAACAGCGACAGCACAATGATGTAGAACAGAGGATCATGGTATTTCAAAAAGGAATAATTTATAACTATGATCTATAACAAAATATTAGCAATAATGTTATTTACAATTCACTTAAAAATGCCAATTCAGTATACATGTGGGAAGGCTTTGCAATCAGTTTGTCACACTAGGGAACTAGCATTCCACTTAAAACACAATAAAAGCTCCAGTGTATGATTGCGCTTAATCGGCACTAAAGATCTCAGAAGAGTTTTCGTTAGCATGTATGAAGGTCAAGACTGACTGCAGATGTGTAAATGAACATGATTCTAATCTGACTGCTTGAAAAACAACACGTTCAAGATACATTAATAACCCATGGTTATGAGTGTACATGCAAAACAGTGGGAATATTGTGAACAGAATTGCATGGCTCGTCCGGACCTCACCTAACGCAAACTTTAAGGTAAAAAAAAAAAAAAAGAAGAAGTTTAGAGTAGTAAAAATACACCTTTACACAGTAGAAGAGTACAAAATATTCATTGGCACCAAAAAAAAAAAAAACATGTACATTGCAGGAGATCTGAAGCTCTCCGTCCTGAGGAAGCATTAGTGATCAGTAGGCATTTCTTATCAAGAGAAGACAGTCACAATAATGTTTGTTGTATCGTTTGCCGGTTCCAGTCCTGAATTATTGAGCCTGTGCACAGTCCGTCAGGACAATAACCTCAACGCCACACAGTGTTGCAAAGCAAATATTTAATACTTCATCTAAAGATATTCCAGTTGATCCAAGTCAGATATCCTGACAAATAAGCTCTCAAAGGCTTTCTCAAGCAGACGGTCTGTGGTCGAATTCCGGGATATTCAGACCATAGGAGTGCCTTATTCTGAATGTGTGCTTTCAGCAGGACATGATTGGTCGGAGGAGCCGCTCCTGGACTCTATGGTGTTAGTGACAGTACTGATCTTGATACGTTCATTCATGAATTAGCACAGTGTAGGGAATGCAATGGAGGACATGAGTCATCAAGGTACAAACACAAGGACGAGTCCTTGGCTGCACAGTCCGTTTATTGACAAGCTAGAGAAGAGAACGCTCTCTGAACGCCGATATAACAAATACAAAATAATAATATATTAGTCCTGTTTCAAAAATACATGTCAGAGCACATGGAAGAGTACAGTATGCCAATAACAACAATGACAGAACGAGGCAGGTTCTGAATGTACTGTATGTAGGTGATTGGTCAAATGTTACTTTGGCAGTCCCACATGCCAGAGGCTGATATAGTCACTGATAGAGTCATGAGTGTAGTACACTCCCATTCATCCATGCTGTACCTCTGTACACTAAAACATATACATGCACGCACACACACACACACACCAGTTACAGGTTATCTCCTGGCTGGTACTGCGGCTCTGTGGAGGTGAAGTAGTCTTCCAGGAAGCCCTGGAGGTACTCGAACGTGGGCCTCTCCTCTGGCTCCTTCCTCCAGCAGGTGAGCATCAGCTCATGCATGGATTCGGGACACTCGGCCGGGCACGGCATCCTGTAGCCACGGTCCACCTGGTCCAGCACCTCCCGGTTCACCATGCCTGGTTAGCAGTCACGTTAGCGAATGTCAGCAACATGTTAGCTAAGCATTTTCTTGGTTAGCCGTCATGTTAGCAAATGTTAGCAACATGTAAGCCCAATCCCCAGCAGCCTTTATCTTATCAAACACTGTGCACACACTAAAGATGATACAATACTTCTACACGCTGCAGTATATTTGTGATCTTATTAGCCTTGCCTGGATATGGCACTCGGCCCTTGGTGGCCAGTTCAGTCAGCAGAACCCCAAATGACCAGACGTCAGACTTAATTGTGAAGCGGCCATAGAGAGCAGCTTCTGGTGCCGTCCACTTGATTGGAAACTTTGCTCCTGATGAGGAGGACACATATTGATGTGAATACGGTAAACAGAAACACGCCTCAACATAAAAGGAGATGTAGGTTGGAATTTAGAGCTATGTGTGTAATTAGTTAGAAATGCCATAGACATCCATTAGCAAACAGAGAGTCAAATGCTCTGTGAGAATATGTACTCTACAGTGTAAATTGGTTTAGGATCTTTCGTTGTTTGTTTAGCTAGCTCTTGCTGTAACTGTCATATCCTACCTACAGAAGCTTTATTAGTAGGTGAGAAACATTGTTTTAGACATAAAAATATATATTTATTATGCTAAATATGTTTTAAACCACAAACGGAGAGGCCCTGGAAACAAAATCCTCATCAATCGAAAAAAACTCGACAGCACCCTCCTGTGGCCTTACCCTGTCGAGCAGTGTATTCATTGTCCTCTATGAGGCGGGCCAAACCAAAGTCTGCCACCTTGCACACGAGGTTGTCTCCCACGAGGATGTTAGCAGCCCTCAGGTCCCGATGCACGTAGTTCATCCTCTCTACGTATGCCATCCCTGAAGCAATCTGAGGATCGAGGACAGAATGAGAGAAAGGAAAGATGTCGAACAGTGTCTGTACATTCCTGAAGAGTTTACTTGGCCGCACATATAACAACACATCTAAATGTGGGCTCTAAAGCTGTGACACCCATATAGCAAGCCAGCAGTAGACGCTATTATAAGGAAACCCTGTTAGATTTCTATAAATGCGGTTGACAGCAGCATTACAAAAACAATGCTTTGGTTTTAGACTGAGGAATGATGGGTTGATGAGTTTTAGATGAGTCGTGGTTATCCTCACACCCTCTCTACCCCTCCCCTACATGCATACGGAGTTCCAGAGGTGCTACAACAACAGAACCATACACAGTGCCATGCGGTAATGCTTAGTGCTGACCTGTGAGGCCATGTCCACCAGCTGAGGGAGCCGTAGCATCTTGCCCATGTCTCCTTTCAGGAAGTCCAGCAAGCTTCCTGTTGTGGGGTTAACAACACATGGAAAAGAGCCCGTCATGTCAACAGCAGTCAGGGTGTTGTGTTAGCAATGTTACTAAAAAGAGTGGGCGGTCTGTGCGGACCTTGTCCCATGTATTCCGTGACGATATAGATGGGCTCCTCAGACACCACGGCATACAGCTGAACAAGCTTCTCATGCCGCAGCTTCTTCATGACCTGCGCCTCTTGTAGGAACGCCTCTGGAGACATGGTGCCCGTCTTCAGAGTCTTAATCGCCACCCGCGTTGTACCGTTCCAGGTTCCTGCCACAGACAGACAGACAGAAGGATGACTATACTGTCAAAAGACTAACTTCCTGCCCAGTGATTCCAGCCTCTCTACAGTAGGCTGCCTTATAAAAAATGTATATCACAATATATTTCTTAATTTCGGTCGATATGATATAATTCTGATATCTATATGAATAATACGAGCCCCAAAGAAACTGCTAAGAACGCTCACAACTGAGTACTCGAAACATCTAAAAAATGCATTTGCCAAGTCTTATGAAATCTATAAAACTATAATATTTTAGATCTAAAAAATTTGCAAATAAAAGTGTACCTTTAAGCCCATACAAATAAGAAATGTGAAATCACATCAAATAAATAAACAAAACTCTCAACTGTGTAATTTTCTTTCGGTTAGTATAATTTATGAAGGCTATATTTATGTCCACCAGTAGGTGTCAGTAGCGTTCTGGCCAAAGACGTGACTGACTGTCAGCAGAAGAAGCTGATATATGTAATATTAAGCCTTCTTGTTACATTTTCTGTTAGGTGAGAGAGTTAATATAACTGTTTGGCATGTAAAAACAGATTAACAGATTAAAATTCATATCACTGTTATTGAAAAATGTTTTATTGCAATATGTATTGATATTGAATTATTGTCCAGCCCTAAAATAGCCTTCACTGCAATAAACGCTGACAGAGCAAAGAACATGGGCGGATGCCTACATCTGACATTTAAAGCATTTCTTGCAACAGTATCAATGTGGGTTTCAAAGTCACATACTGCACGCATCACGTCTGTGCACTGCATACTAAGTTACCAAACCAACCGATTGAACAGTAAAGGGTATGAATGATTAGGAAAGTAAATTACCCTGTTTATAATTTTTTTTTATATATATATATATATATATCTATCTCATATATATCTATCTATATATATATATATATATATATATATTTTTTTTAGACTACTAAATCCAACATAGAATAACATTATAATAATACAATAATTGATTGTTTTATGATATACAAAGCAGACAAATAATTATTTGCATTAGTAACAATTAATAAATCCTACATTCAACAGTTTTAATGGCATCAAACTCATCTAATTCCAGCAAACGTCAATATTTAAATTTTAAAAAAAAATCAACCACAGCAGAAGGATACTATATAAAAGCCTATAGTACAGTACAGTGAATGTGTTAGAGTAAAATATAAATCTGCATGTGCCAATGTGTCCTAAGTCTTTTGACCTTAGCTATAGTGCTTTATTAGTTAACGGTGTTCATAGTCTTACCCATCCAGACCTCTCCAAAACAGCCCTGTCCCAGTTTGAGGTCAAGGCGGAGTGACTCCCTGGGGATCTCCCAGGCGTCCCGGGCCAAGCCCTGGGTCTGAGGCTTCAGAACGGGACACACATCAGTCAGACTGTGACACAGCCCATCGGCATGCTCTGGAAAGGAGAAACAGAACAAAGGATGTTGTTAAGACAACATCGGGAGAATTGATTCAACCTTTGAGTTTCACGTCACGTTAAAAAGTTCAAACCCTGTCTGCGCACACTGATTTTTAAGAGTGTAATTGGACTCCTGTCTGGACTGTGTGGTAGTGTGCATACACTTGATTGACATCTCCCGAACTACCCAACACCTTTTGTCTTTGTTTTGTTGTCAAGTGCTATACATTCCACATTAGCACTGCGTACATTCTGGTGTAATCAGCCACATTACCCAAGGAGCAGCCTCCCTCCATCAAGAGCTGACTGCACCAAATGACACCTGGTTATGCTTGTAAAATGTGGGTTGATAATATTTCACATTAATAGCTAGCATCTCTAGCTAGCTATTAAAAATTCAAATGACATTTTATTTTTTCCAAGAGATTTTAGTCTGTCTTCATCATCAAGGAGGTGTTTGATTCATATTTTCGTCATATTCATTGACTAACTGTGACACAGTGAGTGAGTGAACAGTCAAAACAGTTAAAATGTACACTATCGTAAACCAATTGTAAAGTTATAGACTTTTTGTCAAAATCACCAAATATCTCCCAGTTTACCGTTCTGTGTGTGCTGAAAAAAAATATCTGGTACTTCTACACAGCCCTGGCTCCGTAAATAGTAACACAAACAGAGTGGCAAACACTGCTCACAAAAACAATGCCAAAGGCTTCGCAATGCGTCGTGGAGCGGAGCTTCTGGTGTAATGACTGGAGAATGACTGACACAAACTAATAAGGGTGTGAGCCTGTCTCACTATCCCAGATACTATTAGAGTTGGTAGCTCCTCCAACTCACTGCGATAATGGTTGACCAGCTGCTGGAGGTTGTTGAACTGTGTGCGAGATGTGATGTAGAAGCCACCGCTGTCCAACTTCCTGATCTTGTAGTGTTTGACGTTCAGGCCTTTGGTGTTGTCGTAGTCTAGCACGGACAGACAGTAGGCACCTGGAGTAACAGTAGACCTCAGATATCAGACATTAGCATGCAATTACTATTACATTACTTGAGGCAAAAAACAAACAACACACATAGGCTGCCAGCAGAGGGCAGGCTTGGTCTAGCAACAGAGATGGCCCCTCCTCTTAGAACTGAGCAGGGCATTTGCCCTACAGATGTACAGCCTTCAGGATGGCTGGATACTGACCTACTTTTATCTGGCCACACCACTCCCTTTTAACCATATCCTTCCCCCTACAGCATGCCCACAACCCTCCTGCTCAAACCTGCTTAATGCTAAAGCGTCGGATCTATGTCACGACATTTAGATTTGATCCAAACTGAAACATGCACTCACGGCCAGAAACGGACAAACCTTTGCCCTCCATCTTCCCCAGTTCATATATGGTGTCTCCACAAGGCTAGCCAGCTCACATAACCAGATACTGGGAAAAAGGTCCAGCAGTTCTGTCTCTCATCATGTTTCTCATCAAGTCCTTGTTAACTTTTTAATTAGTGAATTTATATTGAAGTTCTGTCAAATATTATTATTATTATTATTATTATTATTATTATTATTAATAAACTAAACATAATATTGGTTGTTTGCTTGTATGAAATATAAATATATATTTATTTATTTACTTTCAGATATTTTACAGCACATTGTGTGCAATTGAATTCACAAAGCAGTATCTATAGGGATTGTATGGAACACATGTAACATAACACTCTTGTATTAACATTACAGTCTTACCCTTGGTGGTTTCACTCTCTCTCACCAGGAAAGTCCCTCTCCGGTTCTCCAAGCTCAGCAGTAGCCGTTCCGAGTCTCTGCGCGTTATCTTCCCAAAGTACCACCTAACAGGAGGCAGACCAGACACATGGAGCAGGTTGTTTGAGGCGGGAATAGGGACGTGTGAGGGCAGAGGGGAACAGGGAAGCCGGAAGGACAGATTGAGTCGCCGCTCGCGGGCCAAACCGGAAGGGACGCAAATCAAAGAATTCAGATAAATCTGTTTCTGCATGCCCCACTCGAGATGCACCCATCAACAGCTGCTTACCTGGACTCCAAAGTCAGTCTGAGGTGACTGTCAGAGCAGAAAGACAAGGCGAGAAACACAGTGGTTATAAAAAAAGGTTAGTAATAGTGATGTCCTGTGCAGCCAAGCATCTGTAAGCATGCTTAAAAGGATATTGAGCTCAATTTCATCCTTAACTCTACAGCTTAGTTACATACATGTTAAATTCGCACAAAACTATTTGCTCCTAAAACATGTCTAAGGGGGTTTCTTCTCAAAAGCATGACATGACATGTGAATAAAGCTGACTACTGTCTCTAGTGGTAGTATTCTCTCATTAAAAAAACAGTTTAATGTTGAATTAAAGTGTTTAATCTAAAGCAAATTTAATTTCAGGGTTACAATTGGGAACGTCATGTGTTTCATTTAACACAAGGTTTCAATCATCTTTATACTGTGACTCAATTGAGGGATTATTTTATCCCAAACATTGGTAACTGGACAACTGGAGCACTAATGAAGCCAAATGTAGGTACTCCCATAAAAACCCCAATGCAATAAAAGTAGGAATTACTGCCATTACTGCAATTTTTCCAAGCATTTGATGAAAGGAATAGATAAAAGAGAGTGTAGAGAGAAGAGATGAAAAGAAAGGGGGGGGGGGGGGGGGGCAATTTA